>PVKA01023778.1:0-35145 GCA_004027165.1 Ctenomys sociabilis | reverse complement strand
GTCAAGTTAAGCCTCTCTCCTCTACGTGATGGGCAGTGGGTGTTTTGTCCCAGCTACCTCTCCTCTTGCAGAACTTGGAGGCCCAGCGGAGGGGTGATGTCTCTTGATGGCTCAGCCAGGTAGAGGCCAGGTGCAGATGACAGCAAACAGGGAACCCACTTGCCACAACTGAGCCCTGCCTGCCTGCACCTGGGCAGTCTGGAACCACCTCCACCTGCAGCTCAGCTGTCCCTCGCCTTCCTGGGGAAGTGTCTGCGTGGGTATTGCTCAGCTTTTCCATTGCTGGGACAAAATTCCTAACCCTCACAACTTAGAGGAGGAGTTGAACTTGGCTCCCAGTGCAGAGGGATCCAGCCCATAGCTTTCCTGCTCTGAGGACTGGGAACCAGTTTGTGTTCCTTCAAGACCTGGACAGATGTGCTCGGGAATTAAAACCTTCAGGGACATCAAAGGTGCTCAGTGCCTGTGGATCAAACCCATGGATGCTTCCCTCAGCCAGGATTAATCCTGTGACTTCTTTTTGCCAATTATCCCTGCACAGGAGCAGCTCCCTCGCCACGAGGCCAGTCCAAGGAGGAAAGACTGACCAGTCCTCATCTGGCCTCCTAGGTCCTTTCTGCAGCTAGAAAATCAGGCTGTATCTTGGGTCCAGCGGAGGCAAGGGTATGTGTTTATTCTGTTCACTGGGACATATCTAGCCTGTGGAACAACATCTGGAACATAGTAGGTCCTCAGTAAGCCAGCAGGGACTGACAGGGTCCAAGAGGTCCCTGCAAACTCATGTCTCCCTCCCTGTCTTTGCTCCTCTTTAGCTCTGTTGAAGGTAGAAAAGGAACACACATGAATGAGAAAGGACTATGCCTGCTTTGACCTTCATGGAGACAATAAGGGCTCCTACATATGCTTGGCAGTGAGAGACAGTGCCTGGACTGTCCCGCAGGAGGCCTGGCCTGGGAGACTGGGCCGGGCCGTGGCCGGTGGCTGCAGAGGAGCTGGCGGATGCAGATAACATTTGATAAACAGGGTGCGTGAGCCTTGCTCCCTCCACCCCTCCTTTAGATACCGGTGTTCTTTATGGCTTTGCTCAGGTAGATCATTCACTGCCATAAATTTTCTTATCTCCAGTGCTTTTCCAATTATGGATAACAACAGAAAAGCCGTCATTGGTTTCTAAAAGGTCATCACGATATAGAGCCCGTTTGGGAAGCGAATGACTGATGCAGTTGGCTTGTATAAATCTGGAGAAGTTTTATGCACAAGTCGAACAAGAAATGTAAGTGGGATTCATAAAATATATAAAGATTTATGGGGTCTCAGCTGATGAAAATTGCCTTCCCTTTTGCTGTTTGTGTGGGAATTACTTTTTCCTTCCGAGGGTTTTACATATGGCCCACAGGGAGCCAGCAAGTCCTTGTGACGGGCCTGTGAGTGGCCAGGGGCGTCCCGAGGGCACGGTGGCAACTTCCTCCCAGGTTCATGGAGCAGAGGCTGAGGAGAACTTGGAAGTCCTGCTACTTTCAAACATCAGATACACTCAGGTCCCTCCACGTAGCTGTCACCCTTCCAACCTCTGCTGAGATAGAAAACAAATGCTCCCATGAACAGCCAGCTGGTACCCTTGACACCGTCCTGAGATTAGGGAGGGGTTGGAGTGCAGGGCCTGGGTTCATACTTCTGCATGGTTTTGAGACACCAGTGTGGGTTCCCAGCTTCACCCCGAACAGCTGGAGTTTGTTAATGGGAGGCTGGGCCTGGGTGTCAGCATTTTAGGGCGCTCCCCAGGGCTTTGTAGTACAGTTTCAGCTGCTCCTGTCCAGCAGTGCCCTCCCCCACTTTTGGGCTTTAGGGGCTCCCCCAAGTTCCTAAAGGCCTTCTGAAAATGCTACTTCTTCATAAGTATCTCCCTAACCTCTGGAACCAGGATAGCCCCCCACTTCCTCCCCAAGACACCCTACATCCTTCGTGTAGCACCTGTGACGTCTGTCCTGTGTGACAGGGAGGCCCTCATGATGATAGCGATGATGTTTTCCCTCTACGGTGGTTGCTTAATGACCTCAGAATCTCCTCCATCTCCAGGACCACCTTGGCATCCGGCCTTCTGTCAGGACTTTCATAGGTCTCGTTTCTCCCTAAAGACCAAAAAGAGTAAGTCACTCCCAACATCAACTGCTAGTGCTCCTGGCCAGGTGCTGGGTGTGTCCCCCTCACCTCCCTATGGTGTGGCCGCTCCGAATGGCTCCAGCCTGCTAACTCACAGCCAGGAAGAACCTGCATCCCCTGCATCTCCCGACCTGCCTTTCTCCTGGGCTCCAGTTCATCTCTCCCCAGTTCTCTACCGAGAGACTTCACAGAACAGATTCAAAATCCACCTGCTCATGCCAAGTGGAGGGTGATCTGTGGTTGTCACTTCAGAGAGAGGCTTCAGAGATGGCACATGGCCTGTGACACCTGTGACCTGTCACTGCTGCTCCTCTCTGGGGCAGGTGTGACTGCCGCCCCTCACTCAGACTGGGACCTGCATTGACAATGAACTTCAGATGGGTCGCTGTGCTGTAGGGCTGGTCTTTCGTTCACATGTCCTTGTTTTGCTCTAAAAAGAAAAGAGTATAAGGCTCAGGCCTGTCGTGATAAGGCCCTGGGTTCAAACCTCAGCCCAACCCCTTGTGACCTGTGTGAGTCTGGGTAGATGGATGAAACCGAGTGTGTTCAAGATTTCCATCCTGCTGTTGGGATAATTGTGGCGTTGCTCTTATAGCTGCTGTTGGGGTCTTCAGTAGAGGAGGAGGCATAGTGCTCTGGGCTGGGCCTGGCAGTCCCAGTGGGTGATGTGTACTATCTGCCTGTATTATTCTTGGACACATCATGCATACTGTTTAAAAGCCCTGCCTCTGGGACCCTGCACCTCCTCTTTCTCTGGCCTTCTTGTGTGTTAGACTTTTCTTGTTTTGCTGATGTTCAATCAGAGCTTATGGGGAAGCACCAAACCATACCCAGCACATAGTAGGCATCTTATAAATAGTTCATCTTCTAGGAGCCTGAGAGCAGTATCTCTGGGTGCCTAGCCCAGTGCTGCACACAGAAGGCTGTCTGTCCTAGTCTGAGGGATCAGCATGGGTCCTTCTCTTTCTCCTCCTTCACCCTGTCCTTGTCCCTTGCCTGGGCAGCAGCACAACAGAGTCAGGAGAAGATGGTTGCACAAGGCAGCATGGCAAGAAGCGCAGGCCCCGAGACCCCGGGGTCACCAACCTCGGCGTGAGGGGATTTGGTTTTGGCAAAGACAAGAGCTGTGACTATCTGCTAACGGCTTGGACAGCAGGGGGGCAGCCAGTGGCCCACATATGCGACCTGCACTGTGTGTGGGCTTCCTCCTTGGCTTCGCAGCCCCTTGCCCCCAGGCCCGGTGTGCCTCAGGAATGGAATCTTGTCCAACTGCCACCCTGAGGGATGGGGAGAAGCCCTCAGCTCTCCCCCCACCCCACACTGTTTTCCACAGCAGAAGGCGGCCATGAGGACATGCTGGCTGGCTCCCACACCGAGGAGGTGCTCAGAGCTGTGATGCAAGGGCGTTTATCACCATGGAGAATGACAGAGAGGAAGCAGGTATCTTGTCTGGGATGACAAAAATACAGAACCGCACAGGGACATGCAGGCAGAGAGGGGCAGTCGCCGTGTCATTTTTCGGCACAGTTTTCCTCCATTAATGTTCCCGTAGATTAGTGGACCAATCATCTGGTGGCCTGTGATGTTTTATGGGGTCAGGATATAAGGTTTTAGGAGAGGGAAAAAAATAATTGTGGGTTTTCTGTCTTACAAAGACCCTCGTTGTCAGTGGAGTATAAAGTTGATTTTGTTTTGCTTTTAGAGATGTGCTCAAGACAGGCAAGATAAATAGGATTTACCAACCTCCTCCCGCAGGCAGAGAAAATGGAACGGAACCTCCTTCCTGACCTCTCCTTTGCAGAGGGTGGGAGTGGATGCTGTCCTCGTGCTCTCCTTCAGGGAAGAGTTAAGATGTCCTTTCCTCGAACTATGGCTTTTGATGCCAGTATGTTCAGAACTTCATGAGGTTTTTACTACAGTTTTCTCTCTTTGGCTCAGCGATCAGGAAGGCCTGAGCAAAGAGGTGGAAATTCTCTCTCTGAGAGGACTGTCACAAGCCACAAGGGTCCCAGGGCCTAGTGAACGAAAAGTCTTTGTGAAGAGAAATAAGAGAATAAACAGCACCACAGCCAAGCAGGAGCCAGCAAACACCAGTGGACCTGCTTCTTAGGAGAGTGCAAATCAAGGCCCGATGAGATCCCTTGAACCCCTGAGGTCAGGGTGGAATCAAGGCCAATAACAGGCTCCGCCTGGCTCCCTGCCCTGGAAGTGACCCGGACATCCCTTTAGGCCAGCTCCATGTGTGGTGTCTGCAGGTTCCACAGGCCTTCCTAGACTGAATGGCATTGTCCCCAACTCTGTTTCCTGGGGCTACCTCAGAGCCTCATCCAGTCCAATCCTACTTTGGCCTGGGGTCCTGTGCATCTGTCTTCATAGAGTCTCTCCTGCCCAAAAGGCTGGGCCTTCTGCACATGAAGCCAGCCAGACCCAAGAACAGCAGCCACCTAAATTGCCAGGGGTGTCCCCACCCCATGCAGCCCTCAGTCCCACTCCTTCCAACCCAGTTTCCTCCAAACTATCTGCCTTGGGAAACCCCCAACTACCTTCCTACATAAGCCCTGCCTGTCTCTTTCTCCTCCGAGTTGAAGGGGAGCAACTGATGCACCTGAGCTGGTCAGCAACACTGTTTGGCCTGGCTGGGCAGCTGCCTGGGAGGGGTCATATGGAGTGGGCGGGTGGCAGGTCAGAGACCCCTGGCTTGGGATGCTGCCTACCCCACGCTTTGCACCAGTAGGTGGGCCTGGCCTGTGGTTGCTGCTCTGCCCAGTGGAGGATCAGCTGGCTCAGTGCACTCCTGGGGGAGTAGGTGGGCTTGGCTTTGACCCTTGGCGTTCTTGTCCTCACCCAGTGACTGGGCGCCCCGTAGCCAGGGATTCTTCCTTCTTCTTCTGAATGTGTCTACCCTTCACTGTGAGCAGCTATACATTTTTTTAAAGCATAAGCAAAGCTCTGTGACAAGGACTGGGGAGCAAGCTCCTGAAAGACTTGAGTGAGTCACAGGGACAGAAGGGCACCTCCTAACTCTGTCTCCTTGGAGAAGCCTCCCCACACAGAATCAGCTCACCAGGGCCTCCAGGGGAGCCTCTGAATAGGAATCCCCCCGAGAGTGAGACCCCACAGTGAATACAACCACTGCCCCAAACCTGGAGAGTCTGGTACAGATGTGACAACCTCCCGGCCTCCTTTCTCTGTGGCAGTGTCTGCCTCCCTCGCTGCCCCAGCCTGAGAGCCTGAGTGGTCTAGAATGGAGGATAATTCAGAAAGGGCCACATCGCAGGGCCTTGGCCTATTGAGAAGGGAGAGGAGGAGGTGAGGGGGAAGTGAGAGCCGAGCTGAGGAGTCCTTTGGAATAATCCCTGTCTCAAGGCAAGATTGTTCCGGCCCTAACGAGACTCCTGGGCATTACCCCTGCATACTTTGCCTGTGGCGGGCAGGAGAAGGGCGAGACCAACTTTATTTCTGAATTTGGACTGACTTAAAGAAGTGGCATCACATTTGAAGGGCACCCAATCAATCTGTTGCCCTCACTGCATGAAATTGTATCTGCTTGCCACTTCCTATCTCGCTGGGCGCAGCTGGGCTGGAAGTCATTGGTGATAACATTCTTTATTATGCCGTCGTGTTTATGAACTGTGCCTGGAAAGAGATGATAGAAATATGCAGCAATATGCAAAGGGAGAGGGGGAGGGGAGCAAGTGCTAGTTGCCAGGGCAACGATGGGGCTATTTTGGGCATCGGATTTTGCGGATGATGAAAATCATTTTCCTGCGATGGTTGGACCCTCCCCTCCCCCTTCCTGGATGCAAAAAAAAAAAAAATGCAGAACCAAAATTTAGGAAAAGGGGTGTCTTAATTTCTTAATTAAGCCTTCTATTTTTCCTCTTGCCTCCTTTAAAAATGGTGACAAAACCTAAGAGTGTTGATAAGCATCCTCCAGCGGAAGGAGTGCGGGTGTTCTGGTGGAAGAGATGTGTGAATAATTTACTAATCTTCGCTGATCCCCGCCACCTCCCCCACTGTACACATCCACCTCTTTTTACCTACACCGACTTAACTGTGATAAACTCCCTGAGCAAAATCCCTGAGCTCTGGACCTTCGTGCAATCTCAGCCCTCCAGGTGTTTAGAAGCAAGCTGAATTCCAATGAGCCTTGGGTGACATGGCTGCAGAGGAGCTGGCCTGAATATGCCTCCATCTCAGGACACAGATGTCCCTGGGAAACAAAGGCCAGCGCCGCCCAGCTCCTCTCCCTCCATCTGAGACAGGCAGGGAAGGCTTGCCCTCTGCAGGTGCTGAGCTGCTTCCCGTGGTCCGCTGTCAGCTCTAGCCCAAGCCCGCCTTGAGGCAGGACCCCCTGGGCTCTGTGCCCACATCCTGCCATCCCCAGTGCTACGTCTGTTTCACGAGGAGGAGAAACCAATGATGTTCAGCCTTGCATTTCTTCTGTGGTTCTCAAAGTAGGGTCCCCTTGGCCTGCAGTAGCAACCTCACCTGGGACTTACTAGAAATGCAAAATTTGGGGGCCTTACTCTGGCTTTCTGAACCAGATGCTGTGTTTCAACAAGCATCCCAGTGGGATTTGGATGCCCTCGCCATGTGAGATCTGCTAAGGTAAAGAAGGTAGTGCCCTGCACTTGAGTATTATCCTGGCCCAGAACCCTTGCCTCCTAGGTAGAGGGGCTCAGTGAGTGGGTGCCAGGAGAACAGAGCTGGGAAACAACCCTGGAACCCAGCCTTCTGCCTTGTAGGTGATCAGGCCTGACTGCCATCGCCCACCACACACACTCATACAAGCTGAAAACATGTTTAGAACATGGATCCAGAAAGCATCTTGGAGGGCCAGCTGGGTTCTAGAAGATTCTGTAGGTCTGTAGATGTGCAAGTTGGGGGGAAAGAATGCATCCAGTTGGAAGAGGTAGGACTGGATCTCTGATGGGAATGTGTTTGTGCCATTTTAAAGAACTTCTTTTGTATCTCTGGCTTGGTGACAAGAGCCACAGCATGGTTTGTAAATATGCTCTCGTGCCGATACCTGAGGGTCCAGAAGATGCATCTTACTGTTAGAGGAGAAGGTGATTGGGGATGTCAGAGCATCACTGCTCTGAGGAGAGAGAGAGAGACAGAGAGAGAGAGAGAGAGTGAGAGAGAGAGAGAGAGACAGATAGACAGACACACAGACACACAGAGAAACAGAGAGACATAGAGACACTCAGAGACAGAGACAGATAGACAGAGAGACACTCAGAGAGACAGAGAAATACAGAGACAAAAAGAGATGGAGAGACAGAGAGGGAGACAGGCAGAGAGAGGCAGCAGAGAGAGATGGGGGAGAAAGAGGGACAGGAAAAGAGAGAAGTTATGCTTTCTTTAAAAGCAAGTTTTCATTGTGTATTATCTAGGCAACATGTATTTCTGTGGGAAAAATACAAAGAAGCAAACAAACTATGTATGCTTTTTCTGCCTGGAGATAAAAGATAATCTTTTTCTGCTTTTTTGTTCTCTCCCTGTTTATTTCAGTTTTACAAATTTGAGATCATATTGTATTCTGCTTTTTTTTTTTTTAGCTAACATCATAATGTGAGCATTTTTCCTTTTCCTTAAATAGTCCTCAACATACATCTTTTTTTTTTAAGTGGCTGCATAAAATTTTATAATGTGGATGTATTCCTGCATGCTTTTTTTTTTTTTTTTTTTTTGGTGAATAAATTATTTTCCATGTCTCTTTCAGGCTGTGGAAGTGCCAGCTTGTGATTTTAATACCAAAGTGAACCCAGAGCTCAGAGGAGGCCGGGGCGAAGGCTTTGTCTTTGATGCCTGGCACCAGCCCGATGCTGAAGGAGGAGAAGCCAATCAGGCGGTGGGGATTGAAGTCAGCGTCTGTGGTGACATTCAGGGGGAAGAGACAAAATTACTTCCCCCAGGGCAAGTGGCTGCGTTCGCATTTTGAAGATTGGCAATGAAGGAGATGGAGGGAATAGCAGCTTGCAAAAGGCTTCCTCTCAGGGCTCGGGGCTCGTGAGGGGGGCTCTGAGAGGAGGGACATGCTTGCCTAGCTGCCCCCCACCCCACCCTGCTACCCACCCTCAGGGATTTTTGCTTGCATCCTGACTACCCTCTCAGGTCCAGGGTGGGCTCTTGTGTTTCCAGGTGGATAGAGTCTTCAGGATCTGCTGGCAAGACCCACTCCACTGCCAGAGAGGGAGGAGGCTGGTCTGGCAGCCAGTAGTATTTCTTCTCTATTTTCCTTCCTCTATTCTGGATCTCCACACCTGTGCCTGAGGGCAGCCAAGATGAACTCTCTTTAATAAGCAAGACAGGCGCAGGGAGGTCTCCTGCTTCTACAAAGACCCTGCTAACTTTCCTGTTCGCAGTTCTCTTGCAGGAGTCTGGGTTTGCCACAGGGTTCTTAAAGCCTTAACAAAGTCTCTCCTTTCCTCTCATTCCCGCTACCCCTGCTCCCAAAGGGCCCCAAAGACTATCTGTGTGAGTAAATGGCAAGGGCATCAGTTATTTCAGCAGTAGAATGTATTGCAGTGGAAATGTAAAACCCCTCCAAGATTCTCTAGGTAGGTGTCTCGACCCCAACACCCCTGCCTTTGGGGCTGGACGACTCTGCGCTGTAGGGAGCATGCTCTATGCTGAGGGGGTCCGCAGCATCCCTTTCTGTCATGACAACCAAAAATGTCCTCAGATCTCGTCAGCCGCACCCTGAGGGACACAGTTAGCCTTGGTTGATCTTATATATCTGGGACAGCATTCTGCAAAATATATACTCAGTGTGACCCACGATTAATGGAATGTAATACAGGGGTTCTGTGATCAGCTGAGTTTGAGAAGCTGTGGTTGAACAAACTCGAGGGATTAGCAGGGGCGTCTGCATCTTTTCCGTGTTCTCCTCCTCGGTTCCATGTGCGGCCTTCAGCTAATACGTGCTCTGCTTTCTAGGCCAGCCTCACTCCTCAGGGGCTCGTGTTCTGTTCCTCCTTCTGCTTCTTCCCTGGTCCAGGGCACAAAGCATCTTCTCATGGGCTCCTGTGCTCAGAGTTGTTCTTTGGTTTCACACAGCTTTGTATTTGTTGGTCTTCCGTGGCTGTAGCTTGGTTCTATGGCTTCTAGGCCTATGACAAGGCAAAGATATCACAGCAGAGGGCCAGAGTGGAGGAATGCAGCTCACCTCCTGCAGCCAGGTAGCAGAGAGAGATGGAAAGAGTCAGAGGAAGGGGCCAGGATAAGGTACACACACCGAAGCCTGCCTCTAGTGACCCACCTCTAGTGACCCACCTCTAGTGACCCGCCCCTAGTGACCTGCCTGCCTCGTGACCCACCTCTAGTGACCCACCTATTCCAATGCTAGTAGCTTATTTTGCTGTACCAAAATTATTATGGTACCGATTTAAATATTTTAATTGAAGACATTGCATTTCCACTTATAGTACAGTGCTTAAATTGCAATGCTATGTTTCCCTGTGTACATGTTCCATTATTCAAGTATTGAGAATGCCCAGTACTTTACTATAGCAGCTCAACTTCAATAACTGCCACAGAATTTGCTACAAATTTAGGGCCTTCAATTTTATTGGTTGCGGAAGAATGCTATATCTATACTTAGGGTTGGCATAAGCAACCTCTTCAATGATGGGCCCTGAAGAAACACCACTGGGGCGGGGCTCCTCCACCAGGGAAGCTCCAGACATGATGATGGGATAGCAGGCTTTCTCTAGCTCCTTCTGCTGATGTTCACATTCTTGTTTCTCTGCAGTCTGATTCTAATCCAGCCAGCTGATGATCTCATTACACTTGTCGAGAACCTTCTGTTTATCTTCATCGTTAATCTTGCCCTGAAGCTTCTCGTCTTAAACAGTTGCTTTCATATTGAAAGCGTAGGACTCCAGTGAGTTCTTGGAGGACCCTTTGTCCCTTTGCTTCTCATCTTCAGCGTTATACTTCTCTGCTTCCTGGGCCATACGCTCTATGTCCTCCTTGCTCAGATGGCCCTCATCGTGAGTGATGGTTATCTTGTTCTCCTTTCCTGTACTTTTGTCAACTACAGAAACATTGAGGATGCCATTGGCATCAATATCAAAGGTTACTTCAGTCTGAGGAGCACCACGGGGTGCAGGAGGTATGCCTCTGAGTTCAGACTTGCCACGCAGGTCACTATCCCTGGTTCACTCACCTTCGTGTACCTGAATGAGCACACCAGGCTGGTTGTCCAAGTAGGTAGTGAAGGTCTGGGTCTGCTCCGTAGGAAAGCTGGTATTGTGTTTGATAAGGATTGTCATGATGCCACCAGAAGTTTCAATACCAAAAGAAAGAGGAGTGACATCCAACAGTAGCAAATCTTGGGACGTTTTCAGACTTCTCTCCAGATAAAATGGCTGCCTAAACAGTCACACCACAAGCAACAGCCCCGTCAGGGTTGATGCTCTTATTCAATTCTTTCCATTGAAGAAGTCTTGCAGAAGCTTCTGGATCTTGGGGATATAGGTAGAACCACCCACCAGGACAATGTCGTGGATCTGAGACTTGTCCAGATTAGCATCTCAAAGAGCCTTCTTGCGCTTACTCTTGAATTCAGTAATAAAATGATTGCCCGTTTGGTTGTCAAAGTCTTCTCCACCTAAGTGGGTGTCTCCATTATAGATTTCACTTCAAAGATCCCATCTTTAATAGTGAGGATTGACACATCAGAAGTACTACATGCTAAACCAAACATCAGCACATTTCTTTCAGCTCCAGCCTTTTTGTCTAAACCATAAGCAATAGCAGCAGCAGCAACAGTTGGTTCGTTGACAATTCTAAGTACGTTGAAACCAGCAATAGTTCCAGCATCTTTGGTTGCCTGATGTTGAGAGTCATTAAAGTAAGCTGGCACAGTGACTACAGCTTTGGGAACAGTCTTCCCTAGGTAAGCTTCTGCTATCGCCTTCATCTTTGTCAACACCATAGAAGACACCTCTGGGTAGAAGCTCTTTGTGTTCTACTTGAACCTTGGGCCTTCCTTCATCATTCACCACCATGAAGGGCCAGTGCTTCGTATCAGACTGGACAGCATCATCAAATCTACGTCCAATCAGATCCTTAACATCCAAAACTGTGTTGGTGGGGTTCATAGCCACTTGGTTTTTTGCAGCATCTCCAATGAGTTGTTTGGTGTCCGTGGAAGCGATATAGCTTGGAGTGGTTTGATTTCCCTGATTCTTGGCAATTATCTCCACTTTTCCATGCTGAAAGACACCCACACAGGAGTAGGCGGTGCCAAGATCAATGCCAAGCCAAGGAGATAGCTCAGTAGAATAAGCACCTGCCTGGCAAGCACAGCTTCCTGAGTTCAATTCCCACTACTGAAAAACAAACAAACAAAAAACACCCCCAAAAAACCAAAACAAAAAGATGAATGCCAACAGCAGGTCCCTTGACATGGTTGTTTGTATATACAGGCCTGGATGTGCTAGCGAAGATGGCACACCCTTCAGTGGCTTAGCACATAGATGAGGTGAGTCCCCTGGGGACCCAGTCTCCTCTCTGAGCTCCACCCCTGAACATTCGTAATTCCTGTATTGAGAATCTAGCCCTTAATACTTGGGCCTTGGGGAGCACATTGCATCTTAGCCCTCACAAATCTTTACCTTGGGTGCAATGTTCAGCTATGATTCCCAGTGGTAACATTTCTAGTACTGTATTGTGAGGCCCGGTGGCCCTGCTGGGGACCTGCTAGCATGCACCTGCTCTGGACACGGTGTTAGTTTCCCCTGATGCTTCTTGCTGTCTCTCCCATCTGCCCACCTCCCCACTGATGAGCCTCAGGCACTGTGATTGCCAGTTCTGAGATAACGTTGCTCCAAGAATAACAATGTTGGTCCAACAATAGCTGGAAAGCACAGGGAAAGAAGACACAAGTGTCACATCTCTGTGGCTCAGGCTATCAGCTGTGCTCCTGAGGGATGATGTGGCTCTGTGACGATGGTGTGGCCCTCAGAAGGATCCGACCCCAAATGAGGTCAGTGGCAGCAGTGGGTAGGCTGGCCCAGTTTACTGCCTCTCTGAGTTTAAGAGCCCTGTTGTTTCCTGTGTGTGAGCAGGGCTGTGGTGCAGAGTTGGTGTGGGTTCCTCTTAGCTCTGGTTAGATCTGAGGACAGGAGGGGTGGAGGAGGAGCAGCAGGGACCGAGTTGGAGGCAGTCATTTATGTCTTCACACTCAGAAAGTCCCAAATCGGACTATCCACCGGCAGTGATGTGCTCGGTTGCAGTTTTGTTTTTAAAAGAATCACCGGTGATATTTAACTCTCCGTGTGTGTGTGTGTGTGTGTGTGTGTGTGTGCATGCACGTGTGTGCTATTCTTTTTTGTTTGTTTCACTTTTTGTCTTTTTTGAGACAGGATTTCACTTTGTAGACCTGGCTGGCCTCAAATTTGCAGCGATCCTCCTGCCTCAATTTCCCTAGTGCTAGGATGACAGGCATGTGCCACCATGCCTGGCCTGCTGCTCTTCAATCCAACAAAACTCATACAAAATTTGTCACCCCTCGCACCACGTCCTCCACACAAACTGCATTTCTAAAGGCAGCCGCTCAACTGTGAGGCCACAAGACTTGGAAACATCTTTGTGGCCCTCATGCCTTCAAACTCTAGAATTTATCTCTTATCATTTATCTTTTTTTGTTTTGTTTTCCTTTCTTTTCAAAATGGTTTTTGGCATCATCCCCAAAGTCCCTGCTCAGGAAAAGCACAGAAGTATAGTAACCAAAAGGGTGGGTATGGCAGGGTCTTTTGACTTAGCTGACTTAGGTGAATGAGCAACCATACCCTAGATGGCCCCAGGGCAGTTGTAGTCTGAGGGAGGCCAGTGATCCCAGCCCCCTCCCTCAGCCCTCTCCACACACCTCCACATATCTCCCTCACCCAGCCCACCAGGGCCCTCTCTTGACACTGCTGACACTGCGAGTTGGGCAGTGTTAGCGCATGTGTGTCCTGTCCCAGCCCAGGACCAGAGACTGAAGTCAAGGTGTGGGTAGGGTCTGAGGAAGGCTAGTCCCAGGCATCTCCAGCTTGTGGGGGTTGCTGGGGTCCATGGACTCTTAGCCACCTTCATCCGTGTGCTCACCCATCTTCATGCGGCCTTTCCCTGTGTGTGTGCCTCTACTTATGAAGGCATCAGAACCCAGCATGACCTTATCCTAGCCTGGCTTCCAAAGTAGGCCACATTCACTAGTTCTGAATCTTGAATCATGAAGTTTGGGGGTACACTACTCACCTCCCCACCTCCTCTTCTCACCACACTGATGACCACACTGAGAACCAGGGGGAGCATGTAGATAGGCCCAGTCTCTGGCTGCTCTGACATGCTGCTCTGACATACAAGTGACAAGTGACATTCCATCTGGCCCCACCTGACCATGGACATGGGCCATATGTGGACCATTCCAGGTTCTTTTTTTTTGGCAGAACCGGGGATTGAACATAGACCCTTGAGCTTGCCATGGAAGCGCTTATTCCACTGAGCCATCTCCCTGGCCCCTCATTCCAGGTTCTTGATGGTTTTATCTTCAGGATGGTTTTATGGGTTTGTGATTACGGGTTTGGTGGAAGACTGTCCTTCTTGCACTTGCTATCAGCCACTAGCCTAGGCCCAAGGGAAGGAGCTAGAGGCAAAAGAAAAGCCCCTGGTCCAGTTCCCCAAGCCACTCATCTTGGGCCCAGGCCTCAGGAAACCTGGAGACTCTGCAGAGGTGGCGGCCCCAGAGGCTTTTCCAGGGAAGCTGTTTGTACAAAGGTTTGGCCTTCCAGTGTAGGGTGGGCACTGCCAGGTCCTTCTTGGCTCTTAGATCTTCATAAAGGCTGGTCCTCCTAGGCCATCTTCTCAGCCCTCTGAGCTTCTTCATGGCCTGGGGTGCACTGTAGGACCGAGGGGCTCCCTATGATGCAGGCTTTGGTGCTGAGCTGGTCACCTGGTGAGCAGCACATGTGTTCTTCGGCAGTGTGCTCCCAGCTCCCCGCTCCCAGAGCTGCATGTCCTCGGCTCTGGCCCCTGTCTGTCCTCCTAGGCACTCAGGGTTCATGGACCTGTAAGGGACCCACCTGGTATAGCCAGCACAGGCCCGCGCTCCCTGACTCTCCCACTCAGCAGTGAGGCTCCCACAGTCCTTCTGACTCTGAGGGCTCCCACTTGGGGCACTGGGAGGGGCAGCAGCGCCTCCTCACTCTCAGCAGACAGATGCCACCTCTGCCCTACTGGCTTTCGGAAGATGTGTCCCGTAAGGGCAGAACGACGAGGTGCTCCTGGGAGTGGGGCCCCTGCCCACAGCCTTCCCTCCAGCAGCCCCGTGCATGCACAGGCCTCCCTCTCTGGCTCATGTCCTCTGCCACAAAGGTCCTTCCTGTCAGTATTAGGGCTGTGTCTCATCCACTGTGTGCAAAGTGGATCGAATTTTGATTGACAAACTCGATCATTCCAAGACGATGATTTGGGATAAACCCTTTCTACAGTGAGAGGGGCCAGTGGGATGCTGTGGCTTCTCCCGTGGACGGGACTGAGGTTTTGATTCCACTTCTTCACTTCATCTGCCTGGAATTCATTTTTCTGATCTGTCTGCATCCAACAGGATAAGAAGTCAATGTGTACTGGGAGGAAACTCATTTACCTCTAGGGCAAGATGCTCAAAACATATGGTGAATGTTTCAATTTAAAAATGTATTATAGGAGCAGGGGATATAGCTCAGCTGCATAAGCGCTTGCCTGGCAAGTGCAAGGTCCCGAGTTCAATTCCTGGTACTGCAAAATAAACAAATAAAATAAAGATTTAAAAATGTATCATAATAAAAGATGCAGTACCATTGACTATCCTCAAAATCCTCCCCCGTATTTTGAACATAGTTATTCTATTTTTCTTGCTACTTTCTGAAGCAGTCCTGGAAGACCTCTTTCATGAGTGACTTTATAAGATATGATAAAAATTACAGATTATGCTACTGCCTCATGCCATCCAGGGGATAGGCAGGTGCCGACAAACATTACAGTGTGTCCCGCCAGTGCAGTGGGTGTGGCCCCATGCGACTTCTGGCTCTTCCCCAAAGTCAAAATAACCATGAAAGTTAAACGTTTTTAATTTATACATATGTTGTGGCAGCTACAACAGAATAATGAAATCGCTTGTAAAAGAGGGCTTCCAGACCTGCTTCAGAAAGCAGCAAAAAGGATGGGCCAAGTGTGTTTTAATTAAAGGCTTTAGCTTGAGAAGAATTAATAGCCCTGTGCCTTTTCATGTACTGTTTAAATTTTTTTTAACATTTACTGTATTTCTGAATTGAATCTGCTGACTGTGGAGAAAACCCACTGATGGGGTTTTCTATGTTCAATTTGGAAGTTTTCACTATTTATTTATTTATTTAGGCGGAATCAGGGATTGAACTCAGACCCTTGCACTTGCCAGGGGAGGGCTTATTCTACTGAGCCATCTCCTCGGCCCTCTTTATTTTTTTTTTTTTAAATAAGTAAAATAACAACCATGTAAGTAGAATAATAGAGCAGGGAATGAAGAGCAGAGAGCCATACACCCCGCCTTCACCTACCTTCTACAGCTCCCAGTTTTGGTCTTGTTCCTCAGAAATCCATGTATAGGGGCTGGGAGATTGCTCAGGAGAATAAGTGCTCAAGGGCCTGAGTTCAATCTCAGGTTCCACCAAGCAAAACAAAAAGCAAAGAAAACCATGGCTAGCGTGTTCCTGACCACCCACAATGTGTGTGTTTCCTGTTTTTCTTTTCTTCACACAATCAGTATCACATCATCTGTACAGTTCAGCATTGGTTTCTTTTTCTTTTAACTCTAAAAAAAAAAAAAATCTTGCACCCTTCCATATAGACGGAGGCCCAGTTCCATTTTATTTTATTTTATTGGACGTGTTCCACGTCCAGGGCATGGCTCGGACCCTGCTTTGTGCAACCAGGTTTCTTTTCTGATAATCACCACTAGGAATGGTGGTGCTTTGCACAGCTGTGCTTGGGGCTCTCTGCAGTTCTTTAAACTCTTCTTCCTGTCTGAGGGTCTAGAGCAGACTGGCAGAGGACGGTGGCAGGGTTGGGGGCAATATGGGGCCTGGCGGGCAGAAACAGGCGCATCCTGTCTCGGATGAGCGGGGACGCAGGAGTAGCAATATTCGGAACTCGTGTGTCAATAAAAGATTGATAATCTGAATGATTTCCAGTGAACTTTTAGGATATTATTATTCTGTAGTTGTTTTTTTCATGTAATTTTTAAAAATGTATTTGGTACAGGGTCTCACTATGCAGTTTAGACTCCTAGTGATCCTCCTGCTTTCAGCCTCCCCAGTGCTACCGTGCCTGGGCTTGGTGGCTGGCTCAGCACATCCAGGGGCGGGGCCGGAGCAGCCCAGTCTCTGTGTTTGCCTAAGCAGGCGCTTAGTCTGACAGTTTCATTTTTCATAACTGAAACTTCTTCCACTGTGAAACACTTCCCCGTCGGTCCTTCCATTCTGTCTCCTTTTGCTGCATCTGGCCATGTCGGATCCCTCAGATAAGCAGGGTCTTACAGCGTTCTCTCTCCGTGACTGGGTTATTTCCCCTGGCACCTAGGGCTCCTCCCTGTCCTCTCCGGATGCGCATGCGCTAGGGAAGCTTCCTCCAAAGGCAGAGCCACCTTTTAACATAAAGTCCTCTGCCACCCCATCCCCCTTTCCTCCTGAATTTTTGGGTAAAAAACATCCCACTAGGCCAGGCTTTGCAAAGTCAGACTCCAGATGTACTTTCCACAGGATAGACACGTCTGCCCCTGGAGGAGCAGGGGGTGAGAGACTTTGGCTGCAGGGCACAGGGTGTGAGGACTTTCAGGGGACACTGAATCCTCTCCCTTGAAGACAGCTGTTTCCCTCCATCTAGATGCAGAGGCCAAGTGCCATCCCACAGAGATGACCAGTTCACTTGGCTCAACATCTGGGCACTCAGAGTCACCAAGGAAACAGGCACTCCTTTCCCATGGCAGGGCTGGCTTTTTATAGTCCGGGATGCAAGAACCCCACCTAGTCAGAGTTGTGGACTGGGGAGAAACTACCCAGCATCCTGGGTTATTTTCATGGGCTCTTCCCAGCCTCACTCCGAGTGTGGGTCACAGGCAGCCAACACCCAGGGGAGCTTGAGGGAAGCTAGGCTCATTACAGTTACTCCTGCAGAGGCTACAGGGTGCTCCAGTCTCCTGGCTATCTCAATAAAATGCAGATTCTGCTTTCTGGGCCCACTGGGGCCCAAGAACCTGCATTTCTAACATCCCCCACTGAGGATGGGGATGCAGGCCCTGAGCTGCCCTTTAAGAAGCCAAGTGAAGTTCCAGGACACAGGGATGGGGTGGAGAAGGTACAAAGCCTCAGTCACCTGGGCAGACCATCTGAAGCAGGGGCTGCTGGGATCTCAGAAGGGACCAGGATGTCACTGATTGTGGTGGGCCGGAGGAAGAAGAAAGGGAGCCCCTAGCCCTTGTCTGGTTGACACTGGTTCTAGAGAGGTTTTCCATCTATTTTCCTCCCAGCTGAGATCTTGATCCTGAAGGTGAGGGCGGAGGGCTGGGTGGACAGATAAGCCTGTGCTAGCGACAACCGGCTGGGTTCACGAGCACCTGCGAGCCCTGCAGCCTTGCGGCAGGGCGGGGTCTGGGGCCAGCACAAGAGCTTTCTCAGGCTGCGGAGTTCCGGCGTTCAAGGTGGGGAGGGCACAGCCCTGGAGCTGCGGTTTCTGCGACCAGGAGCTGTCCCCTCCTCCTGTCTCTGGGTAACAACACGTGGAGCCATGTGCCACCCAGGGGCAAAGTTTGTGTTTTCAGATTTTTTTTTTTTTTTTTTTTTTTTTGAGGAAGCGATTAGCCAGACAGACCTGTTGTCCTTCTGCAAGCAGCCAATTACCCAGGAAAATGTAATTACCCATTTGCTTTGTTATTAGCACACAGCTTAGGCGATTGAAGCAATCGTCCCTTTCATGGTATTTCAAAGCTTACTCACTCGATGCACCCCTGATATTAAACACAATGAGACTTTTTTTGAATTCAATTAAGCATTTGCCTACTGTGACTCTTTATTCATTGCAAATTGTCTCAGTAAATAATCTTCATCAAAAGTCAGAACCAATCCCCATTAGTTGTTTAGATTAATTAATGGGTCCCCCTGGAGCCACCCAAATGAATTCAATTTGAACGTCAACAACTTGGCGATGGAGTTTCCCAGGTTGGCATTAAGACAATATTAAACCTGCAATAAGTCACATTTAAAATGTTAATTCGGAGAAGCTCTCCATTTAGGGCATTTAATTAAATCCTTAAATAAACTGCCTGGGCTCAGTACCAGATGGTTCTCCGTTTTCATTGCAGTACAGAGCCTTGAAGTCATTGTGGGAAGTAATATCGGAGGCGCGGTGAAGATAACCAGGATATATAGAGTAATAAAATCTAATCTCGTTTCCAGCGGGGAGAGTCAGTATATGTACACAACCCGGGCTCAGATTGTAAGTTAATTACATTAACCCCAGTGTACTCCAGGATCTGAGCAGCCAGAGATGAAATTAGTCTTTTTCCTATCATTAGATTCTTCTCAACTTCACTATATTAATTTTTAGCCAAATACTTACTCATAAGGAAAATTGAAGTTAATGTAACCAAAGATAAAGTCATGCAGCCTTAATATTCTGCAGGGATTATGGAGACCCACGAAAATACACTCTGCAAATGTCATCAGCTTGGAGTGGATTTATGGAGCTGGGGGAGAAGAAATGAAGATGCCAGGAGACATCCCTGGCCATCTCCCCTCCCCACCTAGGGCTAATAAAGGGCCTAATCCAGAAAATTCAGTCCTCGGAAATCAAACAGTCTCAGAAGGGGAGCAGAGGGTGTTAGCAGGGAAAGGACTCAGGCCTGGGGAGAAGTCACACAGGCGTCTGGGCTGCAGTACTTCCCCCGCTCGCCTGTGGGTAACCTGGAACTGTCCACTGCTCAGCTCTTAATCTCCCAGTCCTGCGGGTATCATCCCTGGCCTTCCACAGTAAAAAGATGGCACCGCGTTCTTCCCAGCCTCTTTCTCAGGGTACACAGGGGACCTGTCTGTCTCTCATTTGTTAGCCTGAGACTCCCCCGGGCAGGTTGCTAAGCGAAGGGCCACGGGAAGCCCATTTCTCAGAGAATGTCCTCTAAAAGGCTATACATCCTCCAACAAGTAGGATAAAACTGTACCCAGCCAGGCGTTCTCCAGGAGCTACAGCTCTCAGTGTTCCCAGTTACGCTGTCCTCTGAGGAAATAAGGAAAACCAGAACCTTCCACCGGTCTCAGAAGTGCAGCTTTCTGCTCCTGGAATTCCAGGCAAAGCAGCAGGAAGTGAGCTGAACGTCCAGTTGCCTCCGCCTGGGAAATAGCTCTCTGCTGACCTGCGTCGGCCTTCACTTGACCTTTGTTTAGGTCCTCCCCTCACGTCTAGTGCTTGGTGCATTTTATCATCCCAAACTGGAATATTCCACACCCCTCTCTCCCACTCCATTCCAGCCTATGGTTTGAGAGAAATGACCACAGCTCCGAGGATCTGAGTCTGTCCTGCTCCTACCTCTTTGGGCGACAGACACTTTCCACGGAGCGTCCTTGTAATCCTGACCTTGACTTTGTGACACATCTCCCGGAAGGACTCAGCGCTGAGTGCCGAGTAGATTTCATCCTAATGCAGAGGATAATTGATTGATCGAGGCTCACCGGGCTTTCCTGTGAAGGAGGACTTTGAGCCTGAATCCAGTCTCTAAGAACACTGTGCTGTTGGTGATATTTATCATCTGTGTGTGTGTTTACACTATAAATAGCCTCTAACATTTTAAAAATATCACCCAGAGCACTTAGTTGCTATCCTGTAATTTGTTCTTATTAACTCTTCGTGTATGTGTGTGTGTGTGTTTACACTTTTTCCTCTGCTAGGAGGAATACATGTCTTTGTACACAAGCCTTTGTCTCAGTGTTTGACCCTTTATTCCAGTAAATTCCTGGACCAAAGATGACAAACCTAGTCCCAATCCTTTACAAGTTGAGCTGTTTATTGTGACGGGCACAATCACCTAAACAGATTCCTAGTTCAGAGATCACAAGGGAGAGCAAGCTCCAGTGAAACAAGCACTTGGTTATTGTATGTCTTCCTTAAATATCCTTGTTTCCCATAATTCCTAGTCCCGGAATCAAAGACTTCAGAGCTAGATGGAAAGCAGGAGGTTGAGTCAAGCTAGATCGTCGCGAGAAGTCCAGTGGCACCATCACCATCAAGACGGGAGGTGGTCCTGGGCAGCATGGGTCCCATCCCAGGTCAGCCAGCGCATCACGCTTCCTGTCATGCCATCAGCTTACTGATGTTCCAGCCCAAATACAGACTGCTAACTTATCATGGCCCTGATCCAACATGGCTAAATCCCCAGAACAGCAGCTCATCTGCCCAACGACCACTTCCTCCTCCTTCCCCTCTCCAGCCCTGGGTATAACTTCCTTTTACCCTTCCCCATGCTCATAGGGAGCCTGCAGTCAGCTCCTTGGGTGTCACTGAACCTGCCCCTCAATTCCGCCCCTAGCAGAAGTCCATAGAGTCTCATCCTCCCTGTCTCAGGTCAGAGACCCCCCATTTCCCTGCCCTCGATCCTCTCCGAGTCTTTAGAGTTAATAAAGGCTCCCCCTCCCCCTATTTCTGCTTCTCTGCTGCCCCTCCACTGCCATCTGCCATCGCTGCTGCTGCCACTAAAACCTATGACTTACCTCCTGGGGTTCTGCTGGCCTGCAGCTTCACACGCACAGCACAGCACGCAGGATCAAAGCCCTCGCTGCTCCTCACACCTTCGGCTGTGGTCACCTCACTGTCTGCTTTGAAGCCCAGAGGCGCATCCTGTGGCTTCCTTCCATGGTGCCTGGCTAATACAACAGCCTGAATTCCCTCTGCACTCCTCACACTCCATATGGTAAAGGCCAACAGAGAGACACGCTGGCTCTACCTACCTCTGCACTGGTGCTGCATGTCCGCTCTGCTCCATAAGGTAAAAAAATAAAACTTGCTGTGCTAGTGTTTGGTTTGGATTCATTTTTCAGGTAGTGGTTCCCCACCAAGATGCTCAAGAAAGAAACCCTGCAGTCATTGTGCAACAGCAACCTCGTTCAGACGCAAGCTGTGAGGAGGGCAAGAGGTAGAGGAGAGTGCACACAGAGGACGCAGCTCGGCTCTCAGGCCCCAGGAAGCGGGCCTCTGGCTGTACGTGCAATGGCAGGGGGCAGCTCTGCCGGCTAGCACCACACAGGTCTGTGAGGCAAGGAGTCACGCATTTAAGAGGGACCACTGCTAGGCCTGCAGATAAAGACTGGGGGCTGTATTTGGAAGGAGAGCCGTGGCCTACCTCTAGCAGACACCAAGACTGGGGATCTGGTATGCATTGTCCAAGCCCCAATGCAAAGAACTTGCTATTTCTTTCCAAATCAAGGTGAGCCTGCACCCAGCTGGCAACCCAGAAGGCAGCCAGCAAATACGCCTCCCCGAATACCTCAGAATGAACCCCAAAGCTGTTCCCAACCCCAGGAAGCCTCCAGTGGGAGACACTGAATTTATAACAAGGCTCCCTGCTGATTCTTTGTAGCTCAGGGTGCATTGATTTCTTCCTGAAGTGGACATCCGGGTGCGTCCCGCCTGCCCTCTGAGGCAGCTCTGCGGGGCCTTGGCCTGGCTCCATCCCTGCTGAAGGACAGCATCTTCTCCCCTCTCCTTCTACCACCTGTCTCTCTCTCTCTCTCTCTCTCTCTCTCTCTCTCTCTCTCTCTCTCTTTTAGTGGAACCAAGGATTGAACTCAGGCCCTTGTGCTTGCCAGGCAAGTACTTATTCTATTGAGCCACCTCCCCGACCTGGCTTTCTCTGGGGAGATGCTTTCCTTCCACCATATCCTTACCCTCTATGGCCCACGTCACCCTCTACAGCTGGCAAAGGTGCAGAGGACCTCACCTTCCTTGGGTCACACTGAAGCCACCAGCTAAAGCTGCCATGCCTGCGGCTCAGAGCCCAAGAGTTCCCAGAGCCTCTGCCCTGAGCTCCGACTCACTGTCCTGGAATCTGGAAGCCAGCAGAGCTGAAGCTATATCCACAGATAGACGGGAGCATAGGAGTCCCACAGGGGTAGATGAAACTGCTTGTTGCCACCTTCAGCATCTTTTCAGGGCCTGTTCTGGGGCCAGCCAGGTGACGAGGCGCCACAGCTGGAGGCTGTGCAGGCTTAGGTCCCTGAGCAGAGCCAGCCTGGGCTTCCAGTTCTGGGCTGCTTCCTGTGCTACCTGAACCAAGTGGTCAGAGAGATGGCAGTGCCTCCCTTTTGGACGTTCTAGTAACAAATTCCCAGAAACCTTCCAGTTGGAAGTAACACAGTTCTGCAGTCAGAGCTGAAATCAAGGTATCAGCTAGACCAGTCTCCCTCAGAAGGCCCACTGCAGGATGCCCTCCCTTCCTCTCCCAGCTTCTGTGGCCCCAGCGAGCCCTGGCTTGTGGCCACATCACTCCAGGCTCCGTCTTTAGTGGCCTTAAAGAGTGGCTTCTTCACACTGTCCTGCTGCAGCATTTAAGGTCCTCCCAGGGCAACTGAGACAGTCTCATCTCCTGGTCTGGAATGTAATTACACCTGGAAAGGCCTTTTTTTCTGATTCTGTTTCTGCTCCTATTGCTCTCCTCCTTTTCCCCTCCCCTCCTCTTTCTTCATTCTCTTCTCTTCTTTTTTTCTTTTCTTTCCAGCACTGAAGATTGAACCCAGGTCCTTTGTGCTGAGCTACATTCCTAGCCTTTTTTATTTTTTACTATTCATGTTGAGAAAGGGTCTTGCTAGCTAAGTCACTAGGTTCCCCCTGTAAACTCTGTCTCTCCTTAACTTCCACTCCCTGTGGCCTCTCTAAAGAATACCACCGGGCCTCAGAGAGCTCAGTGGACTAAGGGCCTGCCTAGGCAAGTGTGAGGATCTGGTTTGTTCCCCCATACCGCATGCTGTACCAGCCCTATGCCGAGCTGGCCACTGAAACTGGGCGTGGTGGCGTATACATACAATCCCAATGTTGGGGAGGCTGAGACAGGAGGATAAATATGAATCCAAATTTCATAGTGAGACTTTATACCGAATACATTAAAAAAAAAAAAAGAATACCACACACCCTTGCTTCTGCTCTCAGATATGGACTGCCCAAAACATCTAGTTCACTCTCCCTGCTGAGAAGTGTCACATGCTCAACACTTCTTAAAGACCAGGGCCCAGAGCAAGCTGCAGATCAATGTTGCTTTGCTTTTGATTCTGGCTGACAGGGACCTCAGGCCGTGGATGGGAGGGAGAGGCGGGGGTTCTCCCCGGGGGCTTCCCTTGCCTACCTTCCCTTTCCCCCTAGACTCTTGTGCCTTGATCAGATCCATTGATCAGCTCCATCAGGCAATTCCAGGGCTAGCACGGGCCAGCCTTCTGCTCCTAGGAAAGGTGGGGGGGCATGTCCTAAGCTGGCTGCTGTTCCACCCTGGGCCACCCAGGTCTGGCATGTGCCTGGCCCATGTGAAGTACCTCTTAAGTGAAAGAATTCGTTTCTCTTATTTTTGGGATACACTTTGTCTAGAAGTGACAGCAAAATCCTAAAATATTTCTCTAGAATATGATATGCTAAACGAACTGTCAGCAAGTCATTACTTTTGTGTATTTATTTATTTGCAGGACAGGGTCAGCTCCAGCTCACTATAGGCAAGTGCTCCGCCACCAAGCTGTGACTCCAGCTCTATTTTTAAATCCACCCCCAAATTTGTGCCAGAAGGGACCTGAATGCGCCTTCCTAAACGTGGCAGAGCCTGGTGGCCAGTCTGGACAATGCCAGCTTTATGCAGTCTGGGTTCTGAGTCTCCTCGCAACTTCCTCGTGCTAACACAGAAGTGCCTGTGCTCTGCGAAATGAACAGCCAAGGAAGCACTGTGCCCAGTCTGTCCTGAGCTCCCTCCCGGTGGAGTCCGTGGTGGCCCTGTGGGAGGTGCCTGGCTGTTCTGGGCCACCTCCGTGGTAGCCAGCTCAAGGATTAAGTAGGAACATGGGCCACCCTTGCAGGTTGAGCCGTTCTGGGCCAGGATCACATCCGGGGCATGGGCGCTCCCCCTGGATGAAAAGCTTTCTCCTGCCATTTAGGAAGGGACTCAGGGAACTGGGCCTGCCAGCCCTCTTGGCTCAGAAATCCTGGTCTGCCTGCATTTGGTGCTGTGGACTGCATGTGACTGGCAACCTGGGTCACGCAGCGGTACCCAAGTCCAAGCGTGTCCCTCCCAGAGGACACATCTGGGGAGCATCAGCCCCAGATAGGGAGCACTGTGTCACGGGAGCCAGCTCCGAGCCACTCCAGGTGCCCTGACAGAGGAAAGCCTTTCGATGAGTTTCCACTCCTCTGCCTGTAACTCAAGCCCATCTCTCCTAAGCAGTGGGTCACCTGCCAGAGGACAAGAAGTGCAGATCAGTGGCAGCTGGGCTTCATTTCCTCTCAGCGATGGGAGAAGCTGCCAGAGATCTCCAGGGCACTCAGACTCATTTCAACAGTCTCCATCCAGGACTGAGAGACCCACGGGCTGGGGGAGCAGGTCCCAGGGGTGGGGTCTGGAGCCCCATGGATGGGTGGTTCAAGGCAGAGAAAGGCCCAGAGCTTAAGGCAGGACTGTAGGCTCAGGGGGCCAGGAAAACTGGCTTTTGTCCGTGAAATGCTCTAGAAAAATATGTTGAATGTTCAAATTGTATTACAGGCAAGTACACACTGCCATTAACTCCTCTCAAAATAATCTCCTTACTTCAAACATGCTTTTCCCATTGTTGTTGCCATTTTCTTGTAAGCACTTTTTTTTTTGCTGAACCAGGGACTGAACTCAGGCCCTATGCACTTGCCAGGGAAGCGCTTATTCCACTGAGCCATCTCCTTGGCCCCCTATTGCCATTTTCTGCAGCTCCTCTGGAAGTCCTCTTTCTTGGGTGAGGACACACAACTGCACCCCAAGTGCAGAACCCAGTACATCACCAGCAGACCGAGGAGAGGAGATGCTGGCACAGCCAGCACGAACAAGGCCACCTGAGGGAGGTGGCCTCTTCCCTGTCTCTCCTCCAGAGCCAAAGGAGGAGTGTGGTTGGGTGTGATTTGGGTTCCCTCAACAGAGCAGCAAGTGACATTAAAAAGGAAGAAGAAATGAACTAAAACAGAGTTAAAGGCAGAGATCAGACATTTTCTTTTCCAGTTCTGGGAATCGAACTCAAGGCCCTGTGATTGCTGTTCCGCTACTGAGCTGCGCTCTCAGTCTCTACATTTTTATTCTGAAGAAGAACGCGAGGACGAGAACCGTCCTCTTTGCGGGTGGCTTGTCCTGTACCCCCTGGCTGAAGGCGCACTGCAAAAGCTCGGCAGCACATCCCACCCAGCTTGGCACTATGTGGGTGTGATGCTTCCTTGGAGTAGACGGTTCAATCATTGCCATTCCCTGAACCATCTCTATTTGGCTTTGCCCTCAGCATCTCTGTGGAGGAGGCCGTGTGGCCCCTTGGAGGCATCCCAGATGAGACGAAGGATCCCCTCAGGGGCCAACAGGTGTGGGGATCTCTGTACCTGGATCTGGCTGCTTCCTCACTTGGATCACGACCACAGAGCTGTCCTCTGGCAGATGCTGATGACCCAAACGAAAAGAGAGATGGCAGGAGTTCCGCATGGGGTTGCGCATGGGTGACATTCAGTAGGTCAGAGATCCTCAAACCCCGGGGCCACACACTGGTGGTACCCATTTTGGGCCTGTTAGGAACCAAGTTGTACAGCAGGAGGGAGGAGGGATCAAATTTTCATCTGTACCAACAGCCACTTCCATCGCTGGCTTTAACACCTGAGCTCCGCGACTATCAGGTTAGGGTAGAATCTCGCAGGAGCCCAGCGTCTACGCTGGACTGTGCGTGCAGGGTCTGGATTGCGCAGTCTCTGTGCAGGGTCTGGATTGCGCGGTCTCTGAGCATCCGCACACTGCCAGCCCCTCCTCCATGAAACCAATCCCTGGTGCCAAAAAGAAAGGGGTGATTCTGGCTGCTGCTGGTGGAGGCATCCTCAGGAGAAAGCCTGGCTCCTAGGACCCTGCAGAAAGGAGGCTCTGGTGGCTGGGGAAGGCTCTGAGAAGACCCCACCAAGGTCCGAAGGTCCCAGGTACCCCACGTGGGGCGGCGGTGAGGAGCTGAGTGTCAGCGTCCTGGGGGAGCCTGCAGCCTTGGCCCACCTAGGAACTGGTGCTGCTTCCCTCTAGAATGACATCCGCCAGGGACGGTCTCCTTGACCCGCGGGCAGCCCTCAGTCTGGTCGCCGATGCCACCTGTGACTAATGGCCAACCCGACATCTTTCAGCCGGTGACCTTGCTGGCAATTCTAGTACCGCTCAGTGTCAGAGATAATAAAGCGGCACCACGAGATGGAGAAGCGGAGCTTAAGTTGAGCGCAGATTAATGGGGTTTTAATATTCCTAATTTAATCACTCCTTTCTGTCGCACTGTGGGCAACATGATGTAGCAGCTAATTATTTTTTTAAACCACGATGAGGATCTTTCCTAATCAATTTTATATTTAACATGAATGAAGGGAGGGCAATGATTAATGAGAGAATAAATCTCACCAAACAGGCGTGCGCAAGCCATCGGTTAAAAATATGGCGGGATTTTTTTTTTTTCTTTCTTGTAGCAATTTCTTTCAGGGTGGGTAGAGGCATCGTTGTCAGCCCCTTTCATTCGGCAAAGGGGGAAGATGTTAAAGTTTTTCAAAGCACAGGGGCTGGGCAGTAACAAGCGCACCTGTCTTCCTTCATCCTGTGAAACTGGGTGCTGAGTCTGGTGGCAACACCGTGTATACGAACAAGCACAGTACAGCATTCCAGTTGTTCACTGGTAAGGACAGAGGTGCTATACAGCTGTCACTGTTAACTGGGGACACGCAGTGCTTAAAGGCACTGGCATTTGTGTCAGAAACACAGGCATATTCAAATGCTGGCACTGTCCTTTACTAAGTGACTTTGAACCTCAGTTTTCTCATCTTTTAAATGGGTGTAATAATGCCCCTTGGGACAGTATGGGGCTCTGCATGAGGGTATACACACTATAGCTCTTTAAAAAAATCAGTTTATTTATTTTTAATTTTATGTTTTAAGGGGCTGGGGAGATAGCTCAGTAGAATAAGTGCTTGCCTGGCAAGCACAAGGTCCTGAGTTCAATCCCCATTTGTGAAAAAAAAAAAAATATATATATATATATATATGTATATATTTAAAGAGAATAAGAAATAGTAAAAAATTAGAAATGATGCAGAGTGCAGAGTTTCACTTAAGTTACAGGAATTCAACAGTAGTTGTTATGTTGTTGTTTTCAAATTAGTTGCTCAGATTACCAGATATAAACATGCAAAATTGGTCAAAAATTATAAAAAATTAAAAAAGAGAGGGAGAAAAAAGCTCCTTTCAATAGACCTAGCTCTTGACACATCTGTGCTCCCAGCTCTTTCTCTTGACTTTGGGATAAGTGTCAGGCGCCGGGGTTCCCAGGAGCAGATCTAGTACAAAGACCTGCACCACAGGGGTGGGAGGCATTCCTTGGGAAGAGGGCAGTGGAACTGGACCAGAGCGGCCCCTGGGGGAGGAGGCCACACAGGGAGATGGCCCAGCCGGCTGTGACGGCTCAGCCTGGGGCAAACTTTGGAGAGGATGCTCAAACCTGAGAGAGTTCCAGTCCAGAGTGAGGACGGGGATTAGAAAGCGCTGTGGTCACAGGCATAAAGGAGATGTGGGGTTCTGGGCAGCCCCCTCCCAAGCAGCCTCCAGCTGTCCCAGGACAGCATCTGAGAGAGCCACTGGGTCATGACCAGGTATTATCTGTAGAAGCAAAAAAGGTGGGGAGGGGCCCTGAATACTTGGGGTGCACTGTGAGCTCCTGGGCCAGGGGCCCCCATGGAGTATTTCTCGTAATGAGCAGGGGTGGAGATCTGTACTGGGCTGTCTGGTCACACTCACCCGCCTTGTGCGCCCACCCTCTCATCCATGCTTTGCAAAAGGAGCCCTGAAATAGAGGCCAGGGCTGTTCGGGGTTGAGGCTGTACCCTGAACACAAATTGTAGAAATCCCGCTCTGATGGAAGTTATGGTCTGAAGGAGGCGTGGGGCAGCAACAGTGAAATATGTAAAAGTGGGGAACCTTAGAAGGTGACTGTTTTCATGCAGGAAAGTAAAGAAGGGGACCAGGGTGGGTCAGGACCAGGGCAGCAGCACATGCTCTTTGGGCTCCCTGGGGAGGTGACAAGGCCAGCTCCACACAGACATTGGGACAGAAGCGCAGCCCTCAGAGTTGGGAGCTAGGCCGGCCTCCCCACAGTATCTGTGCTCATCAGCTTTGTAGGTCTAGAAAGCCCCTGGCCAAGGGAGGTGGAGAACAGAGTGACACCCAGTTTGTGTGTTAAAAACACCAGCTTTGGACTGGGTGTGATGGTACATGCCTGTAATCCCAGCTCCTCCCGAGGCTTAGATGGTAGGATTACAAGTTTGAACCCAAGCAGTTTATTGAGATTTTGTCTCAAAATAAAAAAAAATAAAAAGAGCTGGGGGTGGAGCTTGGTGGCAGGGCACCTGTGGATTCAGTTTCTAGTACTGCAGTTCCTTGCGTACATACATATATACATACATGTAATGAAAAGGCCAGCTTCAATGTTGGCCTGTGGAGTGCCATGGGTACAAGAAATCTTGCTGGCCATAGGGGATGTTGAGGGTGGGTGGGTAGGTAGGGTTGAGTTCTGGGTGTGTCTTGAAAGTGGAACAGACAGTCTCTGCTGAAAGAGACCAACCTACATCTTGCTGGAGAATGCATGGCTGGGTTGCTATGAACAAAGACAGGACATTTTGTTCCCTTAAAGGGAAGGAAGTATGGAGAGCTGAAGGGCAGGGAGGCTGAACTGGGCGCTGTCACCCACTCAGGCTAACCCTGGCAAGTGACAAGGGTGAAGATGTCAAGGTGCCTAACAATTTTTAAATATCATGCTTCCCTTCACATCTAGCTTCCTACCAGCAGCGCTGTGTCAGCTTCTCTAACCCCCACCTTCCCAGTGGGGGGGAGGGGCTAAGGTCAGGACATGCGAGTGAGGGGCAGCTCCAACCCATTTTCTCTGCCCTTGGAGCTGCTTGCTTCCCAGCTTGACCCTGGAAGTTGTACACAAACACTGTCTGGTCTTTAGTCCCTTTGTTCAGGGAGGTCATTCAAAGGCCTCTGCATAGCTGCCTCCGGAGTGATTATTGGAGGTCAAGTTTTCAAACTTTACTGAGAGAAAGGGAACATTTGCCTTTGGACTTCTTTTGCCCCCAGGGAAAGCAGGAGAAAAAGCTTTCTGCAGAGACACAACAGTCCAGCAGATTTCTCTCTCTTGCCTGTGTCCTTTCTGCCTAAGACTGGCTATGGGAAAGCAGGTCCTGCATCCCTGCCAGGTCTTCCTCTGCAAGGATGGGGGGTGGGGTGGGGGGGATGGGGCTTGGAGCCCTCTGCGGGAGAGAACCATTCTACAGCCTGCTATTTCTTTCCACATGTGTGGGGTGACAGCTAGGAAGGGTTGGTCCCTGAGCACTGTGCTCCCTTGTTTGTTTTTTAAAAACTTTTTTTTTCAGTCTCAGGGAAATTGAATCCATGTGTGTTTGAATTAATTGCTTAACTCTTAAAAATGTTTTGTAAGAGAAATTTGAAGTCCAAAAAGCTTTTTAGGTTGCTCCCCACCCTTTTCATAGGGCCCTGATCCCAGGAGCTGATCCCAGTTTGGGTCAGCTCCGGGCTTGCAGCTGGCTTGGACTTAGGAGAATTTAGGGGGCCCCCAGGCTGTGTGGTTCATGTCCAGATACGAGGAGCTTGTGAGGCCACCCTGTGGTCCAGGAAGCCTTCTGGGCTCTGCTGGGTTTCTGGGCTTTGGAGAAGGATGGCGTCTCCTGGGATCTTGGGTCGAATGTGTGACTTCTTCTTCTCAGTCTCTTTTCCAGAACTTGGCTGCGTCTCTGTTGTTTTAAATAACAGTGCAGGAGAGAGCAGCTCCCCCCAGGGCGACGCGCCTGTGCTGTCTGTGGGGAATCGGAGCTTCTCATGTGGACGCTGCTTTAGGGTCCAGGCTCTCGCCCAGTGGTGGCCGTCCACTGAGTCCAGGGGTTTAGGGCTCAGCGTAGGAGCTTCCTCTCTCGACAGCCTTGGGCCTCAGTTTCCCCACCTGTTAAGTGTAGATGACTCTTGACTCAAGGGTTGTCCTCAGAGCCAGCCTCCTGATACCCAGGTGAATGGAGGGTAAGCAGGTGTCCACACTGTCCCTGTGGTGCCTTGCTCAGGCCGAGCCCTCGCTCCTGGGCCTTCCTTCTCCCCTTCTCTGTCTGCCCTTCTCTACCTTCCTGGGCTCACCAGGCCTCAGTACAGTGCCTGGTGACGCCCTCTGGGTTCATGCCAGTGCTCAGCTCTCACCGTCAGCCACAGAGCTGAGAGCAGTGTGTCTATGCGCTGTGTAGCCCACAGGAGCTCTCTTCTCTATGCCTGCTCCTGGGCACAGCACGGAGCTCCCTGCTCCCTAAATCCCCTTATTTGATGAATTAACTCCTTGGGGTGCAGATGAGTACAGGAGCAGTGATTCTGGGTGTGGGGAGGGTGGTGGTGCCCTTAGGGCTCTGCATGCTGACCCAATGCTTTGGTGACTAACTGTCCCCAAAGACTTGGCACAGGACAGTAGGCATAAATGTGCCCCATTATCTACCTTTCTTCTCTGCAGTTTGATCAGGACTTCTGTCTGGCAACAGAGGGCAGATTTTCTTGGGGGCTAAAACGTGCACTCACCAGCAGGTAAGCATAAGGCAAGGGTGCTTCTGCCTCCCCCTCCTATGCCTTATATCAGTGGCATAACAGGATGGCTTCCATGCTGGTATCTGTAGCGCAATTTGGAAAGTAACCACCTGGAGCTGGCACTGATGCCACAGCTGAAGGCACTGTCGTGCCTATTGCCCTCGCTTCAGATGCCGGCCACAAGTTCAGGGCTCCTAAACAACTACATTTTGGAGTCTACACGACCCTATTGTGTTCAGTAATTCACTCACAGAACTTTGGAAAGTGTGTCTGAATGTTATTTGTTATCAAGGGTACAAATCAGAACCAGCCAAGATGAAAGACGCAGAGGCCGGAGTATGCAAGGGTCCCTAGGGCACAGATTCCGCGTCTCCAGGGTGTGCCAGCCTCCCAGCCCGTGGGTGTGTGGTTACCAGCCGGGACGCTCACCCCGGCATCATGGTTCCGGTTCATATTTGGTCATTATACAGGCTCAACAGAGAACTCCCTCCCGGCTTCTCTCCTCTCCCTGGAGGTGCTGGGAAAAGGCCCAGCCCTCTTGTCTTTCTGGCAAGATCTACATCTCTGTGAGTCACCTATGAGCAAAACTTATCAGGCCTCGTCACCAGTAATAAGGGTACTTAACTCCCAACACGCCAGACATGCCAAGGGCCCAGAGGCGACTCCCAGGGTAACTGCCTGCCAACAGCCTTATACACAGTGCGCTTGTGCATTCAAGTGACTCGCCCTGCAACTTGGTGACACTCGCAGAGAGGCCTCCCTGACCCAGCGGGTCGAAGTCGAGTGCCTGCAGAGACAACAACAGAAGCCAAACCTTGCGAAAGACTGTTTCTGTGGCCAAGTGCTTTGCCCTGAAGGAACTTGGAGCCCACGTCCACATGACTGTAATGAGATCTTCAAAATATTTGTTAACCCCACTGTTGCCCGCAGGTTTCCCTGTCAGTGTTTTGGTGCATCGTTCCAGTGTTCAAAGGGGTGGGATGGACATTGTGGGCCTCATCCTGTGCCTGTGGATCTCGCTGCATCTGGAAGCTTCTCCATGGTGAGATTTTTTACATCATCTTGACATCTGTTCCCCCCAAGCAACAGCACCAGGCTGGGGTATAGTTGGGAAGCAGGCGTGAGGACCCTATAGAAGACCTGTAGCCACACTGAGCATGGAGAACGGGCCCTAAATTGGACTAGAGCTGGTCTCAGAAGATGTGTCAAGGAAAAACACAGAAACAGAACAGCATTTCCGAGACATTTAAGATGTCACCAGGAGGTGCTTTGCCAGTGTGGTCTCACAATTCCTGACAAATATGCAATGTAGCCCCCCCCCCCCGTTTTGCAATGTTAAGTTTAAATATGGTAACCATTCGGTAAGGGTCCCTGGGGTCGGGAGCACTGTGTTGAGTCCTAAAGGACCATTAGGAGTGACTGGGAGAATTGGGCCCAGCAGAGCACAAATAAAGGCAGGTAATTAACTTTATTTTATTTGAATTTTTCCCAGTACTAGAGATCAAATCTAGGGGTGCTCTGTCTTTGAGCTGCATCCCCAGGTATTTTTATTTTTTATTTTGAGGCAGGTCTCACTAATTGTACATGCTGGGGCATTAAACTTGCCATCCTTCTGCCTCGGCCTGCCAGTGGCTGGGATTACTGGTATGTGCCATGACTCCAGTCATGAATTTCATTTCAATTTAAAAAATGACAAGATGCTTTTCCTCAGTTGCCACCAAGGTGCTCAGTCCTTCCGAGGGAGCTAAGGTCACGTTGGAGTGAAACCCTCACCTCATCTGGCAACTGGCACAGCACCTGGCAACCAGCATCATGGCCTCCCTCTCTGAGCTCGCCGACATCTGCTCCACCTTTATCGTGCATGATGACCAGGTGACCATTACAGAAGATGAGATCAATGCCCTCATTAAAGCACCTGGCATCAAGGTCCAACTTTTCTGGCCTGGCTTGTTTGCAAAGGCCCTAGCCACTCTCAACCTCGGGAGCCTCACCTGCAGTATAGGGGTGGGAGGCCATGCTCCAGCAGGGGGCAGTGCACCTTGGGGGGTGGTTCCTTCCCCTCCACTTCAGCTGCCCCCCAGCTGAGAAGAAAGTGGAAGCACAACAAAAATAAAAAAAAAATTTTAAAAAGGAAGAAAGAAAGTGGAAGCAAAGAAAGAAGAATCTGCGGGATCTGATGACAACACTGGCTTTGGTCTTTTTGACTAAACCTCATTTTGTAACATGTTCAATATAAACTGAACAGCTAAAAAATAATAATAATAAAAAAGATGAGGGTAGCTGTTAAAGAGTTTCAGAGGGGCACGAAAGGCCATGGCTGAATTTAACAGGTTGTATATTGATGACACAGGTGACACGCTAGGGGAGGCAGGGGCAGGGGAGGGCTGCTGCAGAAGTCTAGAAGACAGAGGCAATCAAGTCTGAAACTAGGGAGGATTTTATGGGGTTTTTTTTTTGTGGAACTGGGGATTGAACTCAGGCCCTTGCGCTTGCCAGGGAAGCGCTTTTTTCACTGAGCCATCTCCCTGGCCCCTAGGGGAGGATTTTTAGTACAGGATGGTATAAAGAACATTTGGGAGCTTGAGCAGGTACATCTTGGTGGTTGGCTTAGGAATATAAGGGTTTTCTCTGACAGGTTGACTGTATTAGGGCTATATTTTTACCAAATAATGTGTTTGTTGCAAACTATCTCAGGGAAGCATTTTGGCTGCTGGCTTTTCTCTCTGCCCTAAGTCTAGAATTTGCCGTGCCCCGGGACCACATCCCGCTCTGATGGCATCGCTCCCACACCACTCTGGCCCACCCAGCACACCTGCTTCTGCAGGGTTACAGATCCCATGAGCTGAGCGTCCCGTCTCAAGTTCATGTGGTTCTGGGAACAGGAAGCCCTCCTGAGCTGGGGTGGGCACGCACGCAGCTGCCGTGACCTCTTTGATTTGCCTCCTTCATTGGGCCTGGAACCTTCTGTATCCAGCCGCCGGGTGGATGTGGCTCGGGTGTCCCTGTTAAGCCCCCCTAAACCCGTGTCTGTCTGCCTGGCTTGTGTCCCTCCCACAGCTCTCCTCTCCTTGAGACCTTACAACTCTTCTGAAGAGGCCTCCGTGCTTATCCCATGTGCCTGGAATTTTGAAACAGCATTGAGCCCAAAGCAATAATGTTCTGGCCTCATCTTTGTAAAATTATTTTTTAAAGCAGGGGGCAGTATTTAATTATGCACTGAGGGATTATCCACACATATATCTGGGCCCTTATCACTCAGCATATTCCAGAGTAATTGCTCCTTCCTGGTGGTGGAGGTGACCCCAGGGGACCCTAACTAATTTGAATATCAAGTATGATAAGAATGTAATTAGGGCCTGCAGAAAATCTGGTAATGCATTTCTGAAGTCAAATAAGGCACAATTTGCTCAGTTTCGGCTATATTTTAGCTTTCTTCTGGTCCTTACAGAGTAAAGACACCTAGGAGTGCGGAGTCCTAGACTCTTAGATGGAGATTTGTCTCCCATATACCATCCAGTACAAGTCCAGGTGGAGCAAGACAACACACACACACACACACACACACACACACAAACACACACACATGCACACACGCACACACTCACGTGCGCGCACACATACACTCTCCGGTCCCAGGGACGCTCACCTGCCCAGGCTCCACCAATCAGTGGGTTTCATCCTTCTGCATATGAGTGGGGCTTTATTCTGGCAGGTGAATGGGTCTCATTGAGCCTGTCCTGGGGCCTCAGTGGACCTGGGTGCCTGAGCAGGAGCCAGAGCAGCCCTCACGGAGCTGCCACAGGAAAGCAGAGGCGAGAGGCAGCCGCTCTGAGGACCCAGTCTGCCACATGGGCCCCACCATGTGGAGCATTCTGGATTTTCCTTTTCTCAGGCAGGGTCAGGGAGATAACTCAGTGTCATAAGCACCTAACTGGATTTTCCTTTTCTCCCTTGCTTATTAAATTAGCACATAATGTTCATTCATTTTAATGAGTTTCATCTTGGCAGATTTGTCCATTCACATACCATGCGTCAATATTCGTCCCCCACCTCCTTTCCCACCCTCCCCTACCTCCTTTCCCACCCTCCCACCCTGTTTC
>PVKA01023777.1:0-35148 GCA_004027165.1 Ctenomys sociabilis | reverse complement strand
TCTATACACACACATCCTGATTTTTTCTTTCTACAACCCTTCCTTTGTCTACACCTGTCAAAAGTGGGCACTCCATTGACATTCAACTACCTTAGGTTCTTGAACTCGACACCACAATCCAACACAGTCCAGCATTCTGCAACCATAGGGAGTTATTCAAAGAAATTGTCGACCATATCCATTTACAGCTCAGCTTAACTATTATGCATTTCTACAGCTGCATTTTCTGTCAGTTGATCAAGAGAAGAGCAGTTAGTTGATTTTTTTCTTTTTAAAGTTTTCTTTTTATAATTTTATTGAGAAACAAATAACAATGAGACAGTTTCAAAATGAATTGGTAGGACAGTTTCGATAATTAGTACATTGCATATTGTTGTCTTCTTAGTGGTTATTCACAGTACAAGATGCAGACATGATATCCTGTCAACAAACATTAGTAGTACAAATCTTTCTATTCTTTGAATTAAGAGAAAGTAGATGTACATCTATCCTATTTCAAATATACAAACACAAAATGGTTGTTCATTTGTATCCCCCTTCAAATTTTATGACCAAGGAGATTATAGGGCCACAGAGGAAAGTGACCAATGATGCAGAGTGTGCCTTAAGGAGAATCACATGGAGGAAATATTCTCTTAGTCTTTCAAGCGAACAAATTAGTCAAGCAATAGCTGTGACTCACCCACATGGTTGACACTGACAAGGGATCTACAAACTGCAATTCAGGATTTCAGGATAAATCCTGAGGAAATCTAACTGAACTTCTAATATAAAAAAGTTACATTTCTTGTTATATAGGTCTTGCTTTACCTTGGTCTCAACCATCCTGCAGAAAAGTATAAAAACAATGTATGAAGAGTAAAGCCGTATTAATATGCTGAGCTGTAAAAGGTTCAAGTCAACGACTTTTGATTTTGTGAGTCCCACAGACAACCCACTACTATTATGGGCTACTGGACTATATTGTTTTTACTTTTCAGATGTTATTGATAACACCATTATACTCATTCATGTACACATAGCTTTACAAACATTTTATTTTCTTTGGGTATATGTTTCCCAGTGTAATAGTTCTGTTACAGTATAAGTTGATACTGAAATTTTGGAATAGCTGCCAAGACATTTTGTTAAGTGTGGCTGCACCAGTTTACATTCCTATCAGTGGCATATAAGGATATCATTTTATCCTCTATTTTTCCACTACAAAATGGTAAATATTATTGCTCAAGTTTTTGGGTACTGTCATCCTAGAGGATATTAAGGGATGTTTGTTACATTAAAAATTAAGTATTTTTTTTTCTACAAAAGAAAAAAAATGGTAGCCCAGTGGACTAGGCACCTGCTTAGGCAAATGCAGGGACCAGGGTTTGATTCCAGTACTGCATGCTGCACTGGGCTCATGCCTGGCATGCTGAGCTGGGGACCAAGTCTGAGCATGGTGGTGCAGATATGTAATACCAGCACTGGGGCGGGTGAAAGCAGGGCATCACCACTAGTCCGAGCTGCACAGTGAGAACCTGTACCAAATACATAAAAGGAAAAGAATGGTTTGCTAGTGAGCCCAGATATCTAACATACAAAACTCCATGACAATGAGTTGGCAACAAGAAGTGTATTTCTTCTTCACATCAGAGTAAAATGTAGAAGATGGGTAGCAGTGTGGGGAAGAAATGCAGCTGGAGGTACCCAGGAAACATGATTCTAAATCTTTGTCCTACCCTGATACCAAGTTGTAGAGTCATGTCCGCAGAGAAAGGCAGAAAGCTAGCATGGAGAAGTATTGGAAAGGGCAAGCTAACAGCTTGAAAATGGCTTGCATGATCTGCTAGTATTTCATTTCTAAGAATTCAGTTATCTGTCTCACCTCATTGTAGGGGAACCTGCAAAATATAATCTTGCCAAATGTTCAAAAGGTAAAGGAAATAAAGTTGAGGAATCCTTTTTTTTTTTCTCACTCCAGACCCATCATAAATAAGGATTGCACAATTATATTCAATGTTCCCCAAACCATGCATTTTGTTTTTTGTGTTTACTTATAAGAATGCTTTCTGTAACTTAGGTCATGAAATAGATCTGGTGCCAGGTACTCATCTTTGTATTTTATTTATATAATTTATATCATTAATTCTTTTTCTACTTTTTGGAATAAAGGAATCTTCTCTTTTAAACAGATTCTCTAAATCTGATATTTAATATAATATTATAATAGAAAGTAAGGCTTCCTTATCACAGCTAATGTTTATTAGATTGTCCCAGAACTAGTGTTTCTAATGTAAATCACAATCTGCTTGTGTCCATCAATGTATTTTTCAAGCTTTCAATCTGCTACTATTGGTTTTATAAATTCTGAAATCTTGCTTGGCATTAAATATATTGTAAATACCATATTAACACTGTCAAAAGCTTAGCCAGTAACTTCTGAACATGAATTTTATTCTCCATGTAAATATTCAAGTTTTAATTTTTTAAATGTAAGACACTGTTCTTTGCAGAATGACAAATGAAATCTCATTTCCAAAATTACATGTTACACACTGTCTATGAAATATGCCCTTAGAGGATATATTCATTTATAATTTTGTGGTTGGCCAGCACTTATGAAACAGAAATCTGTTCCCACTTTTATTTATTCAACCTAGTAGACATATTATATTCTGCTAATTTTATTTTCTTCCCTGTTTTCTCAAATCCCCTCTTCTTTATTATACTCAAGCAGCTATCAAGATAACAAAGTAATGATTCACATAGATGTTAAAAATAATGTAGGAAGTGCAGTTTGATGTGTTTAAAGATCAAAAAAAAGGTAAGTAAAAATGCTGTTACCCTGTTGACAGTTTGCTCCTAAATGGTCTAAAAGACAACCTAAAAGTCACTGAAGATAACACTAAATAGGAAGATGAATGGTTCTGAAGTTTGTTTAATACAATGTGTTGACCATTATTTTACACATTTCTATGAATTTGACAAAAGATTTCAGCTTTGTCCACCACCACATGGGAAAAGAAATCATATAACAAATGAGCTGCTAATTAACTTACTTTCACTGCTTGTTGATAACATGACAATTTATTACTTTTGCCTATTGATAATGTGACATTTTGGTTGCTCCAGAGAATCCAGGGATACAAGGTTTAATCACTTTGGGCTCTGTGTCCCTCCAGTGCCAATCAACAGATCACTCTGCTTATCATTTTGTGAATAGGAGTTCTGATAGACTTTAATAAAATTATACATCTTGCTTTTTTTCCTGCTTAACTATGATGAACTATCAATAAAAAAGTGATTCTAGGAGCATTTCTCTTTAAGTCACACAGATTATTTTCATGTTATTTATTCAATGATTTCTTTGCATCTATTTTTCATGACCTACATGTTTAAGAGTTCTATTATTTGGGGATGTTTATTCCTGAGTTTGATTTATGATTTTGTAACCTTTTCTTTTTCTATTTGTCTTTGTCTTTCTTACTTTGTGGAGTCATCATTAATTTTGAGTCATGACTAACTCTTGCAAAAAATTAAGAAACTAATTTAATTTCTTAATATCTATTTAGAAGTGTTTGTCTTCTTAGGTGTTATAATGATACTACAGATACAATGTATTATCCATTTTGTTTCACCCAGTAACTATGTCTTACCTAATTATTTTGTTTGTTTATTTTGTGGAACCGGGCATTGAACTCAGGCCCTTGCACTTGCCAAGAAAGTGCTTATTCTACTGAGCCATTTTCCTGGCCCCAGTCTTACCTAATTAAAATAGTGAAGCAGAATCATGAGGTTAGCATCAGCACAACTGTGCTTTCAGCTCTATGCAGTTGTCTTTTTTTTTTTTGGATTGTTGGAAATGGCAACATAATCAAGATATCAAATTATTCCACCATTGAAAAGAAGTTTTTTTAATGCTACCATGAGAAAACTGGAGACTTCTTGAACTCGGGCTAATTTTGAAGTATGGTTTTTAACTCAGGCATGTTCCTTTATCTTTTGGTAGTTCATTTTTAACTTGATTTCTCTATGACCTGAGTTCATACTGTATGCTTTTTAAAAATGTATTTACTGCAGGGTCTCATTGTACACATCGGTCTCACAGTGATCCTTCTGTTTTCAGCCTCATAAGTGCTAGGATTATAGGCATGTGCCACCACGCCCAGTCTCAATGGAAGTCTCAGTGTGCCCTGGGGGCAGGGCCAGCATGGCTTACGGTGCTAGGGATCTAACTGCCCCTACACTGTACCTAAGCAGGATCTTTAGTCCACTGAGCTATCTGGCAGTCCCCATACTCTGTATGATTTCAATAACTTTTAAACATTGTTATTGCTTACTTTATAGCTTAAATATGGTCTATAGATACTTAAGCATTATACTCTATTTGTTATTAAAGTTATATAAATATTAATTAAAACTTGTTTGTTGATGTTACCATTGAATTATCCTATTATCATGCTAATTTCTAATAGTTCTTCCAATTGTTGATAAATGGATGAACTCTGTAACTGTAAATGTGAATTTATTTATTTAATTTCTACTCTGAATTTTTCCTCTTACATGTGTTTTAATCATTATTCAATGCACATACTTTGAGGATTTGTATACCATGTTGGGAGGCTGACCCATTTCTTATTATCTCATTCTGTTCTCTATTGTTGCAATTTTATTTTATCTGAATTCTATTTTGTTTGATATTATTTCATCTATGGCTTTGGGGGCCGGGGAGATGGCTCAGTGAAATAAGCACTTCCCTGGCAAGGGCAATAGCCTGAGTTCAATCCCTGGTTCTACCAAAAATAAATAAAGAAATAAAGAAATAATCTATTGCTTCTTTTAATTAATATTTGTTTTTCCATAGTTTTATTGAAGACAAAATGGCAAATCAAATTAGTAGGACAGATTCAATAATTAATACATTGCATATTGTTTTCCTAGTGGATATTTGTTGTATAAGGTGCAGACATAATAGTCTATTTATAAACACTATTAGAACAGATCCTTCTATTCATTGAATTAAGAGAATGTAGCTGTATGCCTATCTTTTTTTTTTTAAAGCTGATTTATAAGACAGTTTCAATAATTAATACTGTTTACATTGTTGTCTTACTAGTGGTTATCCATACTGCAAGAGGCAGACAGGCTATATGGCCCAAACACTATTAGTGCAAATCGTTTCTCTCATAAAATTACATGAAAGTAGCTGCATATTTATCCTAACTATTCTGTATATACAAGTACAGAATGGTCCTTCCTTTGTATCCCATTTTTTTGTTTAGTCCTATGAGAGACGAGTATTCTATTGGCATTCAATTATTATGGGTGCTTGAATTCAGTAAAACACTGCAACACAGTCCAGAGGTCCACAATAGTAGTGGGTTATCCACAGAAGTTGTTGCCTAGAGCCATTTACAGCTCAGAATATTAATATGGCTTTACTTTATATACCTTGTTTTTGTACTTTTCTGCTGGATTGTTAAGACCAAGATAAAGAAAGACCTATATAACAAGAAATGGAACTTTTGTATCTGATAAAGTCAGTCAAGGTTTATCTTGTAACCCTGTACCTCACTCTGTAGATCCTGTGCCAGTGTCAGCCATGTGGATGAATCATGGCCATTGCTTGACCAATTTGATCTCTGTGAAAGCCTGTGAGAAAGTTTTCTTTCCATGTGACTCTCCTTAGGCACACTATAGATCATCTATTGCATTCCTCTGAGGCTCCAAAATCTACTTGATCAGAAAAATTGGGGCACAAGTGAGTTACATGTTATTACAGTACAGGTTTTCCTATGTCCTGAGTCTTCACTGACCTTGAGAGGGTAGGGCAAAATGTTGCAGCCCTTCCATTTCTCCAATTTTTGATCTGCAAATTTAAGTTGTTAACCATCCAGAAGAGAAGTTGATTATTACCCTGCAACACATGCAGTTCAGTTTACCCTAACTATCTGTCTAAATATCAAACATGTTAGGCATAGCGTTGAGCAGATATTTTCCATCATGTATTGATGTATTGAACTTTGAATCCTTACAGAATATGAGGAAAAAAATAAAAAACAGTAATATATACATAATATTACACAGAAATTTAGAAATCTAACATATACAACCTTGTAGTAGAATAGTCCTGTAACATTTTTTTCACTTATTACTACTAAAAAGAAGAAACTTCTACCTGTGAGACAGTGTGGTAATAATTGGTATGTCATGACATGAGGCATGTATTTAGCAGATGAGAATGACAGGCATTCCTTAATTAATATTTGGAAGTATACTTTCTTCTACTTTTATATTTAATACATATATCATATCTGTGTAGATATTTATCATTGTGTTTAAATGTTGAGATAGCATTATACAACCTCCAAATGTTTAATTTCATTAGTATATTTAGAACTTTTGGATTTATTTATTGTAACTGTTAATCAATTATGATCTAAGTCTCTTTTCCATTTGTTTAGTCTGATTTCTACTTTCTCTGCTGCCTTTTGACTGTATGTTTGTAATTTCAGAACAAATCCACTTGGATATATCTGTAAGAGAAATTTTGGGTATATCTGTGAAACTCTTTAATGGTTGTTTTAATCATTTAAATCATATACTAAGAATTTATCAAAGTTTTCTAATGTTGACATTTCATCCATTCAGTGAAGCATGGAAGTTATCTTTCCTTATGTACATTTATCCTTCACCAATGAACAATTTTAATCGCAACCTCAAATACATAATTAAGAAAACTCAAGAAGAGTAGAAAAATTTCTTGCAGCTACTCAAATATTGCTGCTTTTGAAGTCTGTCATTTTTTAAGAGATTCTGATATTCATTCATATATCATTTGTTTTGTGTTAAGAGATCCCATCATTTTTTAGGGTAGATTTGCTTTAAACATTATTTCTATTTATTTTCATTATAGAAGAACTTGATTTCTTCTTTGTTCCTTGAGAATATTTTTTGCTGATATATTTAGTTGATAGTTCTTTTCATTCTATATTTGTTCTTAGCAATTATGATTTTTGACAAAGAAATTTATTGTCATTTTAAAATGTTTTGGTTTAATCTACATAAACCTTATCTCTTGATACATTTGCAGTTTTTCTTTATATTTTTCCTGTTTTACAGTGTGTTTGGGAATAGTTTTCCTCACACTAATTCTCTTTATGAATTATTCAGCCTATTGTATCAATTTTTTTAATCCTCTCAAAAGTTTGGTAAATTTTAGGTCATTGTTTCACCAAATCTTTCTCTGCTTCATTCATTTTAGCTTCTCTTTTGGAATTTTAATGGTACCAGTGTTAGAATCTTTGTTATAAAGTCATAGGTCTCTAAGATGACTTATGTTTTTTTTTTTCCTTTTGTTCTAACATCTCATTATTATTTATAATGGTAATTTCAATTGTTTTATTTTTCAGGGTCATATATACTTTCCTGTTCCTTTCCTTTAGAATTTCTATTTAGTTGTTTTAATATTTATAATTTCTTTTCTTAACACTGTATATTTATTTGCTGAGACTTTGTGTTCCATTTTTCTTACTATGTTTGTAAATGTTTAGTGAAGCTTTCTCTTTCTCTCTCTCTCTCTCTCTCTCTGTATGTGTGTGTGTGTGTGTATGTGTGTGTGTGTGTGTGTGTCTCTGTGTATACTGGAGATCCAACTTGGGTCCTTGCACTTGACAGGCAAGTGCTTACACTGCTGAGCTATTTCCTGATCCCTCAGCTGAAATGTTTTGTCATGACGTCTTTTTTTTCTGGTGTTGTGGTCAGAATTTATAGGAGAAGAGATTTAATACAGTATACTTATAGAATCATATTATAATAGTCATTGAAGAGTTAAGTGCAAGAGTGAGGAAGATCTTCCCACACAGTAGAACACAAAGGATCCAGCTGGAGGCCTGGATCTCACTGCAGTGTCCTCCACAAGCTCCACCAGAAGTCTATAGCTCGCCACCATATTGCATGCAAGTCTGTACCAAGAATCTACACTGGGAAAGACCTACAAAGGTCAGTGATGGATGCTACACATCTGCACCAGTAGGATGAAGGATCTGTGTCAGCAAGCTGGGGGATCTGCACTGGGATCAGGAAGCAAGGCCCAAGGTGAGGACCAGAGCTCCTTAAAGAATCACAGCCATCCTAAGTGACAGCAAGGACCTGAACTCTGCTAAAGAAGTCAGGAAAACCAGCTTGACAATCTTCTCCAGGAGAACCAACAGCACAAAGCCTTTCCCTCCAGTTCTTTTTATGTTGGCAACAATCCTCAGGTGGGCCTTCTACACCCAGCACCATGATGATATAGTTCACCTACCTGTGTGTGCCAAGTTGACCTTAGTTAATTCACCACAGATGCCCACTGAGGAAGACATGGTGCCTGGAGGACTTCTTAGGACAGATGCCGTGCTCAGTTAGCCTCTTCATCTGAGCCTGGCTGGCCAGAGACTGAGACTTCCTGCCACACGTTGGCTCGTTTAGTCTGCACGCCCTGGGGCTTTGTCCTTCTGTTCCCCTGATATTATCCAGCACACCTGCAGCCTGCACATAGCCCAGTTAAGCACTGAGGTGGGCTTCAGATATGCTGGACCCACACCGGTTGTGAGATTGCAGTGCTTGGGCTTAGGGACATAGCTCGGGCATCTTGAGCCTACCTCAACATGACTTCTTTTATACCCTTGTGAGCTAATGCTGACAATTGCTTAATCCTAGCATCAAAGTCTATAACAGTTCTCATTAGTTTTCAATATCCCGATGTGTTCCTTCTACTGTTCTACGGAGAGGTGGTGAAAGTCCAGACTCTGCAACTCTCCATCAGCCTCCCTGTGCCCTTCTTCCCAGAGGGAGAAAAAGGCACTTCACTGTCAGTCAATGAAGGTGGAATCCAGTCTCCACAGTGTCCACTATGTAGTCAACTGTGACACCACAGGAGAATGGTGTTCCCAGCTAAAATTGGACAAAAGTGAGTTCCTGTATTATATGGGCTTTTTCTAGCTCAGCTAGAAAAAAAAAATTCTCTGATAAATCTGGTATAAGGCAGTTGTTATCTAAACGTTTTTATTTTCTTTTTACATTATTAGGCTCTCTCATCGTTGGGCAGTAAGGTTTCATTTCATTGTTTAATTTACTTTGTTTTTGACTGCTCATGTTGATATTTGCATGTGCCAACTTTTCCAACATCCATTCTTAGACAAGTAAGACAGAAAGAAAACCCTCATGGTGCACCACTCTGTGATCCTTGCTGTTCAAGGACTTAGCAAGTATGCATTCTTCTCGTGATCTTTCCGTAATTATTTCATTTCATTTTATTGCTTGTTCAGGACATACAACTGTACTTAGCAGGATGAATAGAGAAAACTACATCTACTTCCTTGTCTAATGACAGCTTATTGTTTTTCATCAAGTTCTCCCCTTTCCCTGATTGTCCATAGTTGTTCCAGCTTGTTATGATTTTAGTCCTTCTGCTTCTCTCTATGAAAAATAATGTAGGATTTTTCTTTTGTACTGGGGATTTTGTACTGGGTCTTTATACCAAGCTACATTACCAGCACAAGTTTTTTTGTTTCATTTTGATACAAGGTCTCATTAAGTCACTGAGCTGTCCTAGCAGGGCTCAAATTTATGATCTTCCTGACTTAATCCAAGTGCTTGGATTTCAATTATGTGCTACCATGTGTCTGGGAATATTGTTCTTAAAATGACAAGATATCAAATTAGCATATTTTTGTGTGTGGATGAGGCTTATTGATTATCCCTTTTTTTTATTTGCAGTGTAAAATCATGATAATCTGTTTCTCAGCTTTTCTTAAAATTGAGGGTGAGATTTAATTGATGATACATAGAAAGATCTCTCTGGAGTTATTTGTTTTGCATAATGCTCAGATTCTTTTTTAGCAATTTTTTGAGGAACCTGGAATTGAACTGAGGCCCTTGTGCTTGCCAGGCACTACTTATTCTACTGAGCTATCTCCCTGGCCCCTGGATTCTTTAATTTATCTGAAATAAACTTAAGGTATGATTCAAGCTTCCTCCACTCTAGAAATGGGGAGAAACATGGGCGTTAAATTTTGCAGTATGTGGGTTTACAACTAGTCTTGATTTCCAACAGTTTTTTTTTCTTTCTTTCTATTTTAGTGAAGGGTCTACAGGGTGTTTCGAGTCTCACTACTGGATCAGACTTGTAGTGATGCACCTGTTTATAGCCTCCCAAGAGCTGAGATTACAGGTATGAGCCACCATGCCCAGTCTCAACTGAAGTCTTACTGTGCTCCCAGGATTCGGCCAGCATGGCAGGCCCCGGGATCCAATCCCTGACCCCTGTGCCTGCATGCAGGTTCTTTAATCCTCTGAGCTATTGGCTGAACCTCTGATGAGCCATTTGGCCAGCCCTTTATATTTTCAAGCAACTCTTGTTTTTGACTAGAACTGTCAATGTTTGTCCATGAGGTAAAGTGATTTTCCATTTTCTGAATTTCAGAAGTTTTGTGGGGAAAATACATTTCTTTATTACTGGATCAACTTCTGCAGTTACCCTAGTAATAACTGCTCACTATGAGCTAGTTACCATTCTTCTAGTCTATTTATATCTTCCAAAATTCTTAGATCACTTGTCTGCTTTCATTTTCTTGCTATTGTCAATTTATATCCTTATTATTATCTAATTTATTTAATGGAATTTATTGAAGGAAGAGGTTAAAAAAGTATATGCATCAATTATGCCATAAAAGAAGGTCACATCATGTGCACTATTTGCGTGATTTGTTTAAGATTTCTATTGGACAACTAAATTGTCGATACTACCTTAAGTACAGGAATGATTACCTATGATTTTCCTAACTTGAACACTTTCATATAAAATATACTGAATGTTAAGAAATGTTAAGAAAATCTTAACATTACATGTGTGAACATATTATATTTTAATTATATAAATTATTTATGCCAAGCCTCATAAGTAACCTAATTGCTGATAAATGATTGCATTTTGCCATGAGTCCATTATAGAACAAGCTTAGTAGGCATGAGATATAGTGAAAAATCACTAATTCTTTTCTGATTTCATCTTTTTTATTAATGGTTCAAGCTACTATGTTCTTATATTTGTAGTACATACAGTACCTAGAATATTTATTTTAAATGAGGATTCATTAACTTCTATGTAACACTACTTTTTCCAGTTTCCCTGGTCTATCTCTTCAAATGAATCTATTCTAATTTTTAAATTATTACAATCATTAAGGCATATTATTTGTATAAACGAAGGAGTTTCATTATGACATTTTCAAATTACACATGTCATGATTTATTCTGTCCACCCTCCAAGTTCCCTTATTTCTCCTCTCCCCTCAGGCCTGTTTTAATTTTAGAGCTCAAATCTTGCTTGTCTTGTTTTTCCTACTTAGCTAAACTCTTCATCATTTTGATCAAAGCTCCTCTGCTTAGTGTCAGTATGTATTGCTGCTCTTCCCTCCCTGACACATCCTCTCGCTAACTCATTTCTTCTGCAAATCTAAGCCCTGCTTAGAACCACAGCTCATTCTAGCACTACCAGCTGCTTTTTTATGTGCCTTGAAAACTTGCCTCAGGCCTCTTCTGCCATGGACTGTCAGGGATCCTTCCATAGCCCCGAATTACTGCTGCTGATTACTGCACTGCAGTAGGGCTGAGCTCTGCCCTGAGCAGCCTGGTACTTCTGCTGTTTCACAGAGCCCTGGAACCCATCTTTGCTCATTGTGGGGCCTTCCAGAGCTGCTACTGTCTGTCATGTAAAAGTACAACATCTTTATGGCTCTTTGGGAATATTGTTTGGGTCCGAAGTTGTTACAGGGTTCGATAAACAGCTCTTCCATTTCTTGCAGAGGAATGTTCTCTCTGTGACTAACAGAAGAGTTGTTATTAAATATACAAGGCATGCTTAAGTTTAAAAAAATTACATTTTTTTTATTTTATTGAAGTAAAAATATCAATGAGACAGTTTTAAGACACCTTAACAGGACGGATTCGATAAATTAATACATTACAAACTGTTTTCATAATGTTTTGGTATCATACAAGATGCATACATGATATTATACTTACAGACATTATTATAGCAGATGCCTCTTATCAGTAAATTAAGAGAGTGTAGCTGTTTATGTATCTTATTTTTTATGCCTGAATTATATCAAAGATTCAATAATTGATACTTTCTACCTTGTTATTTTCCTAGTGGTTATCCATAGTACTAGAAGCCGACATAATATCCTGTCCAACCACCATTAGTGCAAATCTTGCCTCTCATAGAATTATGTAGAAGCACAGCGTATCTATACCAGCTGTACTGTCCATACACACACACATCATGATTCTTCCTTTCTATACTCCTAAATTTACATCTTTCATGAGTGTCTTTACCACTATGATTTAAAAAAAAAAGATACAATGACTGCCACTACCAAGAACTGTCCAATAAAAGATATGTTTGTAAAACATTACAAGAGCTCCTCATCTATTTATCCACTGAAGATGGCACTGTGTGGCTTCTTCATCTTCTCCAAAGTCAAAGGAATCGTATACAGCAATGCGTTGAGTTGATTCAGGACAGAGGCAGGTACAAGAGTACAATGAGGACACTCACAAAAGAGGGTTTCCAGAATTGCTTCACCAAGTAGTAAGAATGACAGGATAGAGCGTTTCGGAGAGAATGAAGAGTCAAACCTTGTGTTCTCTTCAGACAGTTGTGCCAAAATGAAATCAAGGCCTAGAACCATTATTTCCTTGTGATACTCATTTTCACAGAGCTGCCAATTTTCAGCTGGGGATAATTTTACTTTCTTTTGGCATCAAAAAGCCATAGTTGCTGCTAAACATCCTATGGTATATAGGCCAGCTAGCTACACATGAGAAAAGATTTATCTGTCTTTGTCAAAATGTCAATTGTGCTCAGATAGAGAAAGCCTATCACAGAGAAACAGAGTAGGAAAAAAAAGGCATACTACATTCACAACAAAGAAATCCTACAAATTCCAATCTATCTGTGGCCTCTAATAGCAATTCTTCTTTCAAAAATGAAGCCTTTTGGAAGTGGCCCAGAATGAACTCAACATGCCTCTAATTCTGCTTTAAGTGCAAAAATGTGATAACTAGTTTCCAACAAGATCATAGCTACAGGTTTTGTAGAATGGCACTTATTTGAATCTTAACTTTCTAGTAGGGTTATTTTATATAAAATTCCACCATGTGAAGAAATAGTTCTGTGCTTTAAGATGCATTCAAATAAAGGGAGATAATTATGGATTAAATGATTTAATAGTGACTTGGATTCTTCTTTTAGCTGTCCAAAAAAGTATCAGCATTTCATAATGCTGAATATACACATAAGCACTGGGAACAGGGCTGATGAGAGATCTCGTAGTGGAATTTACAAGGAATTCTAGTACATAGGAATAGATGACAATTGAATATAATTGTATCTGAGATAGAATACCATGGCTGATTGGGAAAGACTTCGGCAAACACTGGGGCTCCTTTAACATTTGGCATGGTTTGGCAACTACAAAAAGTGGAAATCTAATAGTTCCCATGGCACTCTAATGCATCTGCTGAGAGTGAAAACTAAATTATGAAGCAGCCAGAAGTATGTCTTCTCTCTATGCTGTCATCTCCACCTACTTCACTTTTTCTTATTTCCTTTCCATTTGATGTATTCATTACACAGCAATAGAAAAGGGAAGAGATAATGGTGCTTTGTATTTTGAAATTTATGTAAGGGAAGTAAAACTGAAAAAAGACAGATGTGGAGTGGCACAGTGAATCCTAGAAGCAGAGGGTGCATTTGGATCTGTGATTTATTTCCTCTGGACAAAAAAGTATATGTAACTGCCTCTTTGGTTCAAAAAAAGATGGCATTCTAAACTTTAGCAAACTGTATTCTGCTCCAAAGTGTCACCCACAATGAATTCCCATTTGGAAAAATGAATTGTCTTTGGAACAATAAGGAGCAGTCTTCTATGTATCTCAAGGTGTTACAATTCATGTACGTAACAGTGTAGAAGACTGAGGACCTGATGCCTGTGGAAACGCCCTGGGGTAGGGTAGGTGGCTTGTGTTAGCCTCTTATCACTATTTCCCACAGACTTAGTGGCTTACAGTAAGACTCACTTACTATGTTGTAGTATTCAGATTGGGAGTTTACAATAGATCTCACTTTGCAATAATAAAATGTCTAGAGAGATGTCTTATTTCTGTAAGCTCCGCAGACAATATTTCCTTTTTTTTTTTTTTTTTTTGCTGTCTGTTTCTAGAGGCCACCAATTGTCATGGATGATGGCTCCTCCCTCCACTTACAAAGCCAACAGTGATTGATCAAGTCTTCACCATGGTGCTTATGTTAGTCCACTGCTTTTGTCTTCACATCTTTTGGTCTTTCCATTTTTCCTATAGAACCCTTGATAATTTCGGGTCCATTTCAATCTTTCCATCTCAAGTCCCAAAACTCAAGCATGTCCGTAAAATTTCCTTTACCATGTGAGGTCATATCACAGGTCCTAGGGATTAGTATTTGGCCATCTTTCATGGAGGGAGCAAATTATTCTGCTAGGTTCATAGGGCTTCATGCAGGGATGAGGACATAAACCTAAACTGCATTTGTAGCACCTAAATTATCCTACATGAAAGAGTGCATTTCTACCTGTCTTTATTCTACAAATTGCATCACTTTCTTCAGTGTTGATGCTGTTCTTTTACATGATTATCAAATGACAGGGCAGGTAGCATTTACAGAAAATGATGTCAATGACAATCCATCTCCAAATAACAAGTGTTCTGCAGACAATTCCAACAACTACCAGTTACAAGTACTCTTCATTTAATTTGTATTTTCCTCTGGTTTCTCTAACAAAGCCTCCTTTCCTCTTATTTCTGTAGCTCTTCCTCCACTTTAAGAAGTAGCTCCTTTTTCATCTTCCTGTCTTAAACCATACCCTACCTTGTGCTAAATAATCCTCAAACATTTATATGTATTATTTAATTTAAGTATTTCAAAAATAATTTGTCAGCGTATTTTATTTGGCAAAGGTAAGAGTCACTCACTTTAAACCAATTATGCGTCCCCTTCTCTGGGTTCTAGCACAGACAGTATTGTTCTGGTCTGTATTTCCCGGAAAAGGTCAGCATCCTCTTCTAGGCATGTATTACATACACACTAAATGCATGTTAAAGAAAGACTAATGATTTATTTTCTATATGATAAGATAAAGGTGATGGACAGAGCATTTCAATTTAGCTCAAATTTGTATCAGTCTGAAATACAATCAGTAGATATCTCTAGTCCAATGAGGATAGTGATGTCACCCCTAGCATCACTGTGAAACTTCGGTCTTTGTCTCACTTTCACTGGAAGTTGGCAGTCTACCTGCAGGTCTGTGAGAACTGGGAGGTCTTACTAGATTATGGAAGATGAGAGCAAGGTGGAGAGAAAAACTATTTACTCTGCAAAATACATCTTATTATTAGGACACGCACTTATTTATTTGTCTTGTGTTTGTTTCTCTTCCTTTCACGTACTTCATGAACTCTGCATTCTGCTTCTCTGTACCTATGATGTTCAATTGAGTAAAAGTGGAGTGGAATCCACTTGTACACCAGACAAACTGGGACTCACATCTTGGCTTTGACATCTCTTTCTATGTATGTATCTTTTCTGGGCATGAATTTGTTCATTTGAAAAAAAGGAGAGAAACTGCATGTCATGAGGGCTCACTGATATTTGGTTGTGTTGGTGATTCTCAGTCTTGATACAGAATACATCATTAATGTAAATAATCTGATCACTAAATGGTAAATTCTTTCTTTAATACTATTTTTAAGATTAATGTGGTTATAAGAATATGTAACTCAGTATGTTTAAGGGTTTCCTTAACCCTGTAAATATATGGAAATGTCTTAGGATACTGCTTAAAATCTCCTCCTAATCATTTGCTATATGTTAGCTATTAAAATCATTTATCAAAGTTTACTTAACTCAAGTTAACTTGTCTTTGCTTTGAGGTTTTCCTCCTATCTTTCTGCGCCACAATTTTCCCATATTCTCTCTAAAGAAAACATCCAGACTTCGCATTCAATCTCCTTGTTTTGTGGTACTTACTTGCATCTCCTGATATTACTTAAAACCCTTGACCCTGATGAATTTCATCTAGGCCCATAATATCCAAAAGCACTCCTTCACCTAGATAGCCTTCTGGAATGAGCTTGGCCTCTGCTGACTTTGCTCTGTTCTACCATAATGAACATTTTGATATGACAATACCCTAGGCCCTATAGATATTATGAAATCATAAAGCCAGTATAGTATTTGATAACTTGTCACTCTGTGAACTGAAATATTTCTCTACATTCAATTCTCAGTGCTGATGATACAGAGAAAAGAAAGATATTTTTCCCCTATAAAGACCAGGTAGCAAATCATTCAGACATTGAGAGCCAGACAGATGCCACAACAATTAGTCTGTAGCTATAATCCAGAAGCATCCATAAACCAAATGTAACCATAAACATAAACAATATGAAAAATACTGTGCTTAACTACACACTAATAATAGAACTATTAGTAAAATTAGGTGGCCAACCAGGTCTGACATGTGGGCCATACTTACCTACCCTGTCTTATAATGTGCATCTTATACATCTTTCAATAGGTGCAATTATAATGCCAATGGAGTATAAATTGAATTAAAAATTGGAAAACATGTGTGTAAAAATCATTCTTTTTTACATAAAGCATATAAGTCAAGTTGTCTTGTTTTAAAATATGTTTTCCCCAATTTTCTATCTACCGGAACCTTGGAATGTAATGTGTCTAGGGTTTGCATCTGAAGTGTCTCCACAAAGTCTCATGTGTCTGAGAAGTGACTGATTGCTATGGTCTTCACTAGATTCACCCACTGCTTCACCACCCATTTGCTGGTAGGATATTCGGGCATGAGATAAAAGGGTGTATCCCCCTCCTTGGCTCCTGCCTTCTCTCTGCTTCCTCATTGTCATGGATGGGTTGCTTTCTCCCACAACAAGTCCTTCGTGTTGTCCCTGCGTTGGAGCCAGTCAAACCTGGGCAAAAGCCATGAGATAAAATAAATCTCCCTCCAAGTTGTGCACCTGTGCTAGTAAAATGACAGGTATTTAGAAAGAGAACTTTGTTAATGTAATAAAATGAAGATGAAATGCTGTGTTAGAGTAAGACTTAATTTCATGACTGTTGAGTTTGTAAGAATAAGGAAGTTACTATACAGAGGCATAAACAGAGAAAGCCCATGAGAAGACCCATAGGCAAGGCGCATCTGCAAACCAAGCACAGGCACAATTTCTGACAGTGACCATAGGTCAAACAGAGGTAAGGAAAACCGCTTAATAGGATCCTCAACCAAGTTGGTATTATTTTTTACAGCCATACTATAATATTAAAACGTAGAGATAAAATACAGTTGTGATATTAAAATTACTATATCATTCCATGATCTGGATGAAGTCATTTAGACACTTTTAGGAGATAATAGTAACAATGACAATAGAAATCAGAGAATATAGCTAATATATATACATATATGTATAACTTTACTGGCCAAATTAATGGAGTTTCAGAATTTCAAACAAAATGTACGAAAATAATTTATACTGTTCCAAACCTAGTCCCATGATTGGATTTCATCCTCATCCTTTCTCTAGAGTCCTTCCAACTCATAAGTGGAATAACTTGGTGCTTCTGACTTTACCTGTGGACCAGGGCTTTGTGTCTTTTTTTTCATGAATAAAGATAAGAAGCAATGCCAACAGGACTGTACAGGCATTATCAGGCAAGCAGGTTTTCCCCTTCTAATACTGCTTTATGACTTGGCTTTCCCAGCTTTAACATCTAAGAGTAGATACAAAAAATGCAGTGGCACCTTGGTGCACCAACTTAATTCTTCCACAATTCTGTGGAAGATGACCACGTCCACATTCTTGTGGGGAAGATGGCCATGATTATGTTTATTATCTGATGTGGAGTTCGTGAGGAGAAGCAAAAACTTTTCTGAACACTTCTTTTTGTGAACTGAATTGTTCTCAGACAGAAACATTCGTAAACCAATGTATTGCTATAATTCCAGGACACCACTGAGTTTATCATGTACATAGTATGGGCTATAATATGAACTAATACCATGAGCTCAGTGGTCATAAACATAATTTTAATAGAATAAAACTGGAGCTTGGGGTGATAAGAAGCTTCACCAAGGTCTACATTTGATGAAAGTTGCTATATTTTTAATTCTATGATACTCTGTATCTAAAACAACAAGAGAGAACTAGCTAGAGGAATTTATCATTGGAGAGGCAATGAGTCTTTAAATTAGTTCTTCCCGCCAAATAGATGGCAGTCAAAAGATAATCAACAGAGCTTTCTTTACCAGGAGCTGTGCTGTGTGGTCAGCCAAGGGAGACTGCAATGGCAGGCCACCACAGAGCAAGGGCATACCTGGCTCTAAACATTTGTGTCTGGTTTTCTTTGACATAATTTCTAAGAAATCTCATCTCTAAAACCAATCTCATATTACACCAAAGAAAAAAGCCAGTTTACGCAATAAGCATTGATGAAAAATCTTCAAAATGCAAAGAATTTGGAGGAGGGAATGGCGGGAAATAGGTCCATGGGTATAAAGACTTGGGTCAACTAAATAAGTTTAGAGATCTAATGTGTACCATGAAGACTATAGTAAAAATATTGTGTTGTATAATGAAAATTTGCTAAGAAAATAAACATTATACTTTGGCCTTGATACGTGTTCATGACCTAAAAACTGCTATAAGCACTGCATTGAATTCAGAAGATTAGTCATGGAGTAGACAATAGCTACTGTAATTATCTGTTATTTTTCTTAAATTCCATTCTATTAATTTTTAAAAATCAACATATCATTAAAAAGTACCTATCTGCTGAATCAGTAATTTTAATTATTAATTGTAACTATTATTTTGTATGTCTATAATGTGTTAGATCTAGAATTAGAAAATTCATAATTATCCTTATTATGTCTAAATGTGGTGAAGGTATATGTTTAAACAAACAATGATAAAGTATGTTAACTTATGTTAAGAGCTTCTGGGCCAGCAAGATAGCTCAGTAGACTAAAGCACCTGCTTAAGCAAGTTTAAGCAAGCACAGGGACCATGGTTCGATCCCAGGTACCACATGCTATCCCAGTCTGCCTCCAGGGTGGGTTGAGCCAACCAGACTCTGAGCATGGTGGCACATGGGCTGTAATCCCAGTGCTGGGAAGGCTGAAAGCAGGATGATCACTAGGAATCTGAGATGTGCAGTGATACCCTATAACAACCAAATATATTTTTAAAAAATGTTTCTTAGGCAGTTCTCTATGAGAAAAATGTATTAATTCCTCTTTACTTTGAAATTCTTTAAAATCATAATTGAATTTATCACCAAAGTTATAGAAAGACAAATGGGAAAAGTAAAGATCTAGAAAAGGCATGGTTAATTTGAAATTATATATCATTAACAGATCTTCAAACACTTGCCTAAACAAGTATTTCAAATTTTTCTTAATTATTTTCACAAAATAGCAATTGAGCTACCAATTTTTCTATATATACATGAGGAATTATGTTGTGCTCCTATTAAACCAACTTTACTTTCTAATATGGAATAAGTCAAGGCACTGACAGAAAGCTCATGAAATATTAGAAAGTCTCTCCTGATACAAAGCCATATGTTAATATAATTTAAAATTAGAAATTTGGGGGCTGGGGAGATGGCTCAGTGGAATAAGTGCCTCCCTAGCAAGTGCAAGAGCCTGAGTTCAATTCCCAGTTCTGCCAAATATAAATAAATAAAATAAGGAATTTAACCATTTATATTCTTTTAATGTTTTCCTTAACATTTACAAAAATTTAAAACTATAAATTTCCAAAGATGTTTGTTACAACTAAGGAATTCATAAAATTTGAAATTCTTGTGTTTGTTTTTATTATAATTTAAAATTTTCTAAAAGTTAACAATATTTATAACTATACAAAAGGACTGTCTAATTTCCAAGATGTCTCCTTCATACTACTCCTTTACTTTCTTCAGTACATTCTCTCTGGAACTGTCATTTTAATTCTATATTAAAAACACCTGACCCTTCATTGTCATGAAGATAACCACAACCAAGATATTAGAATGCTGATTGTCATACACATTTGAGCTGTTTCCAGTAAGAAATATCGCAAAGTGAAATACAAGCAATAGATTTTATTGGTTATTTTTCTTGATATAAAAATAAGTATGGGGTTAGCTGGCTGCTAACCTTGGTTGAGCATCTCAACAATGCAATGACAGATACTAGTTTTTGAATTTCTGTATTACAGCTTTAAATCTCTGCACCTCTGCTGCATCCAAATGGCTGCTGTCCCTTCAGGTACCATGTCTGAGATCTAATGTAGTATGAAGGTATGGTAACAGCAGGACTGCATTTCTCCTGTACCTAGGAGGGAGCAATCACCTCCCCAGAGGCTCCCTACTGCATTGATCAGAACAGGGTTACCTTAAATCAGCTTGGAACATCCAAAACATAGGAACAAAGTATTCTTTTAGAAGATGCCTCATTGTATATATGTTGACATGTACTGTGTAAGAGTTCTATGCATGTGTGTTCCCATGGATACCATCACTAAGACAATATGCTCCTGAATAAGTGGAATATGCTCATATTTTCCTTGAGTAAAATACCTAGTTTGCCAACACCTGCTCTAGAGTACTATATAAAAGCTTATTAGAAAATACTGGTATTTAGTCATAGGAAATAATTGGATTCATTTACTATATGCAAAAGCCATGTCACTAAATTTATTGAGCATAACTAAATACTTCAGTAGCTTAAGATACCCAAAACTCATATTCTGTAGGAGGCATAATGCACCTGAAATCTGGACTCTCTCCTACACGATTTGTTTATTCATCTTTTCATTCAAAAATATTTTAACATTTATAAGATAGAAAATTTGTCACTTACTTTACCTAATCTCAAATAATAAGCAGTCCTTAATTTTTTTAAAAAAAAGTTTTTAAAGACTTTTATTTATTCAACAGAGGGGCATAGTGATGCTCTTGTCTCAGCCTCCCCAGCATCGGGGATTATAGGAAGGCAAGGCACCACCATGACATTTTGCTGGCTGACACAGCTAGCCCAAGGTTTCAGGGCTAGCAGGGCATGTGGTACTGGGGATCAAACCCAGATCACTGCATTTGCCAGGTAGGCACTTAGAGCACTGAACTAGCTAGCTTCCCAGCCCATGCAGTCCTTATTTTTAAGGAGTTTATATTTTTCAAAGTTCTACTATAGTGACAATTTTAGGTGCTTACCTTGCACTTTCAATGTTTAGAAATATGCATGGTCTTATCTATGATTAGAATTGGGCAAGAAGATGGCTCAGTGGAAAAAGTGCTTCCCTGGCAAGCACAAGGGCCTGAGTTCAATTCCCCAGTTCTGCATAAAAAATTTTTTAAAAAATATTAAAAGAAAAATAATTAACTTTAAAACAAAATATAATTATGTGTCTACAGTTATATTTATATATTTATACACAGAATACATGTAAAACAAGTACTTATACACTGTATAAAGTACATTTCAATCTGGAATCTTCTGGCCTACCTTCATTCTTTCAGGCTGGGGCACTGGGGAGGGGGCTTCACTCTGATCGTTTTAGACTTTACCATTAAGGGAGGCCCCAGGGCTTCAACCCCAATTCCTCAGGAGTGTAGTGTGGCATTCGTGGCTAAGGCAGCCCTTAAAGGCTGCATCCTTTTCTCTGTGCAGTAAGTGGGCCACAGAAGTGAGAGCCCTGAGGATAAGAGCCTCAGTTCAGAGCAGGGACATCTGTTTAGTAGAACTTGAACCTGACAAGAAACACTTTTGGAACTCAATGGGTCTCCTCCTTCTGCATGGGACACCATCCTAAGGACTCTGGGCCTAGTTTCATCTCTCCATAGACTCCAGGATACTATGGGATCATCCTGTAGTTCCCAGCCACTTTGTCATTACACTGTGCAAGATGGGTATAAATGACAGTTACGTTATGACAATCATTTCTGCAAAAGGCAGAGAAGGTGGTATAAAACCTCCTAAAGTTTAAATTTTTATGGCTTTTTATCTCTAGACTATGCTATTTAAGGAGAACTCTAAGGAAGTAAGTGGTTGAAAGTGTTGACAGTCCTGTCCTCAGATGCCCATCTGTCTCTCAGGGATATGGATCTCTCTTACTTGTTTAATGAAAACAACACACTGAGAAGTTTTCTCAACCTCCTTGGCATAATTCTCAGGGTAGAAATGCTCAGGAACTTCACCAGAATCTAGTGACCTACCAGAACTACTTTTGTTGTTTTTTAAATCCTAGCAGTTCTGCAGATGAGCCTCCAGATCTGTATGGCCCAACTGCTATACACGGTGTTTTCTGTGTTCAGAAGTCAGGATCTACAAAGAGAAGGCTGAGAACAAAAGGATAGATCATAGTGATGGCTGTAGCAATTGTCAGTATTTTAAAGGTCCTTTAGTCACCTAAAGAAGAACTCAAGGACAATTACAGAAATGGTTCCTACCCTAAATGCAGAAAGACCAGACAGCAGGCAGAGAACTGCATCCTGCTGCCTCCTGGGCCCAGCTCTGTGTCAGGTGGACAAAGTGCCTGTCTTGTTGTCTGAGGCACTGACTATCTCTGCTCCCAGAGAGGAGCTGGGTTGGTCAAGGTCCCCACCTCCCACTCTGACAGAGATGATGGAAGGGGCCCATTCATTCTGCAGTGTGCCTGGCCATGGCCCATGAGTGACCTTGGATGTCAGTGGGTAAACGAATTCAGTTGCTTCGTTTTAACTCTCTTCTCTAGGAAAGCTTTCTCTAGATTTATACCCACAATAGAGATTGAGGGGAGCCTTCATCAGAGCTTACTGCTCTTGCTCTAACACTTCAATTCAAAGATCTAGTGCTGTCTCAGTTACTCTTCTTTTGCTACTGGGACAAAATACTCAATATACAAAATGTTGGAATGAAGGAAAGAAAGGTTTATTCAGCTCACGGTCACTGGAGGTTTCAGTCCATAATCAACTGGATCCAATGTAGAAAGCAGCAGTTCATGGCTGTAGCAGAGAGCAAGGGCAAAATGGAGGAGTAACAGCAATAATGGCAGCAGAGAAGAGCTCTGTTTCTCTGTTTCTCTTAAAGTACATCAGACTATGTACCCCTAGTTGGGTGTAGCACTCACCCATAATCACAGCAGTACTCAGACCCATAATCCCAGTCTTAGATCACCCATAATCCCTGTGGATCATGAGTTAATCTCAGACTCTAGACGTCCACCCCATAGCTGCATGAGGCTTTGGGGAGACAAGACACAAACCATAGCAAGAGCTCAGAAGGATGGTATGCTTTTACACTGCATTCACACAACTAACTGGAGAAAAAGGGGCTCACTAATTACAAGTTAGAGGGGTAGTCTAGCTTTCCAGAAGACTCATATTTTTGGTGGGAAGGGACACCAGACAGATATGTTTAAATCTCACTGAAAAAATAAAGAAAATGATAGAGAAGCATAGTGAATGTCCTTACAGCCCTTCATGATGCTAGCCTCATTCCTAGTTCTTAAGGAGCCATTCTGGTTATTCTATAAAATATAAAACTACATGTGGTCAGGGAGATAGCTCAGTGGCTTAAGTGCCTGCTTGGCAAGTGCAAGGTCCAGAGTTCAATTCCCTGAATGATTCCTGCATGGGAAGTGGTTAGTGAAATTTTCATAATAGACTCCACGCCTATGAATCTCTAGGAGAGCTGAGGTTCCCCTTAGAAAAACAAAAATATATTCTTTTTCTTTCAATTCAGTAAAATAGACCCACTCTGAATGGGCACTGGTGACCTATCTAACAACTCTTTGCCTCCACAAGAAAGTTACTCTACTGGAAAGCTCACCGACTGCTCTACTGTTGAGCAAACAGCTTCACAGTTCTCTCCATATAATGCTCTTTTCTCATTGCTTTTTAAAGGCTTTTCCTCAGCCTGCCTGATGGGCCACACCATTCTATTCCTCAGTACGGGGCATGACACACACCCAGTCCTTTCATCAGAAGGTAGCTATTCAGCAATAGAGACTAGTCCCTTGGCAACCTATAAAGACTGGTGGGGACTTATGCCTTCCAGGGGAAGATGAGCAGCAGGTTAGTGCCTGGCAAGCTCTCCTGGCAGTCATCTGTAGACAGTTAACCCCAGAGCGCTGTCACTTCATGGCTGGGGGGCGTGCACAGAGCCCTGCATGGAAGAGCCTGGACCTGACCTCAGAAGAAAGATGTAGAGATGGTGGCCATTGGACCTTTCCGCCACTGTCTCCTTACTCTGGCAGTGGCCCACTGTGTATATAGTCTTTCTTTTCAAGTTCACTTTCTTATGCTTACTCTTCTCACTTATTTTTCACTTCTATTTCTTTTCTTCTTTCACCTCAAATAAATATTTACCTTTTATGTTCATCAGTTGTTCCATTCATTTTTTTAGCAGGATAGCAAGGATCCAGAAAGAACTACTTGTTAGAACACTGGCTGATGACAAAGCCACATTAGGAAATGTATATATCAAAAAGAAAAATAAAAGAAAATTTGTACATCTCCTAGGAATAGGAAATAGATTGGAACATTGATCTTAGAAGGGCTTCTTACTTTAAATACCACTGTGATGTTTCATGAAGTACTCATTCTAGTTTTGTAATGCTCTGTAAAAAGGACAATTTAATCAACTGAGAATTAAATTATATATATATATATATATATATATATATATATATATATATATAGAGAGAGAGAGAGAGAGAGAGAGAGATAGCATACATGACTGTACAAGATTCTTAAATTATTTTTCTCAGTTTTTCATCTTTAAAATGGGAATGAAACATTACCTACAATACATTGTTTTCATGATGAATAAGTGAAAGTACAAAGAACATGGAAACACTGGGCAAGTAATATCCATCTATCTACCTTAGTTACCTTTTCTTGTTGCTGAGACAAAATATCCAAAGCACAAAGTTCAAGTTGGGCAGGTTCACTTAGGCTCACAGTTGATAGAGGTTTCAGTCCCTGCTTGGCTGGATCTAAGGCAGAAGGCATGGCTGGGCGGATCACTTGAGTGAATGGCAAGCAAAAGACAGCAACCAGCACATGGGCATGGCAGTTCTATCTCTCCCTCATATCTCATGCAGGCTACTGGATTTTAGGTCAAGTAGCACTCACACCCTTAATCCTAGTATTACACTATGAATCAGTCTCAGCACCATGTCCTTGATTCCAGCAACACAAAGTCTAGATCCAACCACTTCCAAAAAGTCCATGTATGACCACATAATGCTTATGGGTGGACATATAGATATAAGCCATAATTAAATATATAACATATATATACAATATACATATGCATATTATATGTTATATATATATTTTTTCAAAGAACCTCTAAACACTAACTGTGCAAATCCTAGTGTAGGCCACTTAAATCATGATGCTTAGAATTAAAAAAATAGACTATATTATTGTTTAAAACCCTGATGTCCTGTCTTAATTTAAGAACTACCGCTTTAGGGAGAAGAGGAGAGGGGAGGGGAAAACAGAGCAGAGGAGAGCAGGGGAGAAACTAAAAGTACTCATTCCTTGCCCAATGTTTTCAACTTCTTTGTACTTGTGCTTACTCATCATGAAAGAAATATAATGTGAGTAGTATTTTATCCCCATTTTAAAGAGGAAAAACTGAGAAAAATAATTTAAGTGTCTTATACAGCCATATAGGCAGAATGTTCTAGACACAGGGTAGAAACCTGGCAGCCTGACTCATCTTCAGTTTGTGATGGTCTGAAGTGCCTGGCACATCATGGTGATTCAATAAATGTTTCTGCATATTATTGTCTCAGTGGAGGCAAGCATCACAAAACCCACACTTCAGCAAGGATGTAAGAGTGGCCAGTGTCATGAGAGATTGGAGTGAACTATGCTGTGCTACTTCAGTTTGAAGTATAAACCAGGGCTCAGGGTGAATAATGAATAATTTTTTATCACCAAGAATGGATTTTCTATTCCTTTCCTTGATGATCTGAAATATTAGTAGTAACTGAAATAATTGGCATTTAGACAACAGAGACGTCTCAGTTTTGCATATTGAGGATTTTGTGACTCTTGGATATTCCAGAAATTCATTCATGTACGGCATGTACAGCATATATTAATACATGACTTTAAAAGCTTTTTATTTAATATATTTTTGTGATACATAGTAGAGGACATGCTCACTGAGGGCACTGGTCTGTGTACACAGTGTGTCTTGAACCTTTTCACCTGCGCTTGGTCTCTCCTCCTTCTGATCTCTGCCTGTGTCCAGATCTCCACAAGCTTTCTCTTGTACCTATCATCTTTCATTTTTCTCTTTAAATGATTCACACAATAGATTTTTCACATAAGAAATACCATAAGAAGTGCCTATCTGGCAAGTACAAGGTCCTGATTTTGATTCCCAGTAAAAACACAAACCAAACAAGTAATACCATAAAAAAACAATTTCTTAAAACAAGAAATTATTTTTATTAATATATGTTGGATGTTGGTACATGTACATGGTATCTGTTCAATCCTTTTCCTCTTTTTATTCACTCTAGTAGTTAACCTTCTGAGACTGTTTTATCTTTCTTAGCATTATGGGCCCAACATGTACCCATTTTTCTATAAATGATCACCTGCATCATTTTTGATAACAGTTCTTCATTGTGTATGTGTGTGTGTGTGTGTGTGTGTGTGTGTGTGTGCCACTTTTTTCTTCTCCATTTATCTACTGGTGGACATGCATGTCAATTCTACAATTTAACTATTATGAGCCATGCTGCTATAAACGCAGGTATACGTCTGTCAGTGTAATACAAAGTCTAGCTGTTCTGGGATAGCCAGGTCAACCACACTTCCTAGTTTCAGTGTTCTGAGGAATCTCTGTTCTGATTTTCAGAGTAGTTAGCATTCTAAGCACCTTTTTGGGAAGACAGACAACAGAGCAGTGTTGCTCTCCCTTTTGGTAAAATAAGTCAACTTTAAGGCCTAAGAATAGCAGATATAAAAGCAAAAATATATGAACAAACAACACAGATGAAAGTGCTTATGAAATGCCTAAAGGTTTCATTGCCTAAATTATCCTCACAGAGCTCAGAGTAAATCCTAGGTATCACGTTCCAGACCTGGTCTTTGGGTGATGCCTCCTGTCAGCAACCAACTGTTCTCTAGGATGCTTTCAACGAGGCGAGGCTAGCAATGAATGAGAGAATTTGGAGGCTACACGGGGCGCTCTATATTTTCTCCAGGCATGACAGTAAACATTCATACTTGCCAAACAGAGAAACATGGGACCTAATGTTCAAATCAGAAATGTATTATATAATAGCAATCAGTTCTTGGCTTTCTGCAACACCCTTTTAGCCCATTGTCAATGCGTATGGTACAAATTCAAATAGAGATTATGCAAATACCTATGATGCAAGGATGCCAACATAAATTTCATTATGTCTCCCAAAGCAGAGCAGTACCAGAAAAGACACAGCTTTCAATTTAATTGCATTAAAATCAGTCTCTTTGGACACATTTTCTTGAAAATAAAAGGAGGATAAAATTGTATTATACTGCCCCCTCCTTTTGGGGCAGAATTCCATGTTGCTATAGAAATGACTCAACCTTCGCAAACAAGACACAACGTACATTAAAAATATTTTGTAGATATTAAGTACAAAAACTTGAACCTGAGTTCCATAAAATAGTGAAAGAAAGCTATATCAAGGAATGATAATTATAGTTTACTGGGTAGGAACTGAGTCCTTTTAATAAACTCTATATTTGTAGCACAAGCAATTTGCTTATTTAAAAATAGAGAATAAAGTATTTTGTCCTATTTTCTGTTTTTACTCTTCTGACCATTGGTGATTTTTCTCTTCTAGTATGGATATCTCTGGAATACAGTATGAGTACAAAATTGTTTGCATGGTTGGATCTGACCACCCTAACTCAGCAGGGACCACGAACTTGCTAATATACACCAAAATAATATCTCAATTTTAATTTTAATTTCTTAGGGTTAGTTCATATTGTTAAGAATAAGGACATTTCCCTCTGCTTTCAGTAAGGCATTTAACTATAATGGTGCAATGGTGCAGACTCAACAAAGAATTTCATGATACAATGACAAGAGCGTCAAAAGATAAGAATCTACTTTTTTTCCTAATACTCTGAGAAAGATTTTCTCCATCTAGAAAATGCCATCTCATAAAGAATGCAAGCTCAGTTGCTCAGCCAATAAGATACATTCTTGAATTCCTCTCAAACTGTAAGAAACTAGCAGACAAATGCAGTAGCAATAATTTATTTTTGAAACATGGGTAATGTGATCTTTTCCACAAGAAAATATATAACTTTTCAGACCATAGAATTGAAAGCTTTATTTCTTATTTTGTATTTTTTGGTCATCTGGAAATACAATGTAGAAATTGAGACAGATATCAACTGACATATCTTACCTCTTAGAAAAAGTGTTTCCCTCTTTTCACCAGACTGATGGTAAAATGTAAGCATCTTTAATTTTTTTTTTTTTTTTTGCAGAATAACAACAACAATGTCTGTTGTAACATTTCAAAAAGCAGCACATGGTTTGTTCTCTTTCTGAAGATGATTCCCTTATGTACTGACTCATTCCACAAGAGAGTTCAATAAAATGAAATTCTACCCACACCGTGTTTTGGACTTCAAAATTCATTTTGTAACCTTTGAAATTTCAGTGAAAAGCGCTCTTCCTCTTGTGTGCTGTCAGAAAAGTCTTGCTGTGCCCGCACTTCTGACATTGTGTGCTACTTCTCTGATAGAGCCACTTGGGTGGGAACTTTCTCACTAGGCTGGACAGCAAGGCTTCTGTGAAAATTTTCTTGGGGAAACCTTTAGTGAAGGATATTTCTTGGTGCTTTTAAAGTTTCCTGGGAGAGAGATTATCCTAAGCTCTTGGGACCAGGTATGAAGTGAAGTTATTTTTAGGTCACTATTTCTCATCTTTATTAGATGAGTTTTTATAAAATTGCATGTGTTGTGGCTGACCGGGTTGTAGCTTTTCATCTGGAAATTCATGCATACAACTGGTAGCTACACAAATATGTAGCCTTGGCTTAATAATACCTAGTGGCACTTGTTTAAACCAAAACAAAGCCAATGCAGGAAATTTTGTGAGGTCTTTCCAATTGGTGAGGCACACAGTGGACCATTTCATCCCATTGTGTATCTCCACCAGACAAAATCAACCAAATGAGAACGTAACTTACAAGAACTCAGGGACTATTCTATTGCTTCCCACTATACCATCACTCCCTAGGCCATGAGTGACAAATATACTAGGTGACCATGTGGAATCCACAATGTCACAATTTAATTAATTTTAAGTTTTTACAAGTTCTTTCTATAGCTCTACCACTTAGTAAATTTATTTTATTATTCTTCATATCATTGCCTCAAATTTTTTAACTCTTGATATTTTCTTTTGGATTACTACAAAAGTTATTGGAATATTTACAACAGCAGGAAATTAAGTAGGGAATGAAATAGATCACTATTAGAACATTAATATGACCAACATTGTTTTGTATTTAAAGCTATTGTGGATAGTTTTGTTATCTCTGTACAAGGGACCCATAGTCCTCATGGAGTACAGGCATAATTATTTTGCAAGTATTGATGCATTTAATTATATATTTATTCACTCTAAATTTTTTTCAATTTCTCCCTAATAATGTGTCAGCACTATTTAAAGAAAAAGGAAGATAGACATGGACAAATTGGTAAAACTGTCCACACTTATGGAGCTTTTACTCTGTTGAAGAAGACTGGACGTCAAAAATATATGAAAAATTTCATATATTAAAAGGTATTTGTTATCATCAGAAAATAATGAGGCATAGTGTAGATGATAAGGCATCCTGGAAATTTTATAATTTTAAATATATCAGTCAAGTCAAAAGATATCTTTATCAGACATTTGAGAGTATTTAAGAGAAATTCAACAACCAAACTTGCCAGTACCTGAAAAAAAGCATCCAAGGAGAAAAAAGAGAATGCAGGTGTCCTGAGGAAAACTGTGCTGGGCAGTTTGCTGGAGAGGTGCAAAGGCCTGGACATCTGAAACCAAGTGACAGATGGGAGGACACGAGGGAAGGACCTCAGAGGATTGTCAGGGCTGGATGGCAGGGTTTAGGCTCACTGGGACTTGAGGATTTTCCCTGGGCGTGGTGGGCTCCAAGCAGACTACCTCCGTCTGAATGACATTTACTAAAGGCAACATTCGCACTGGCTTGAGGATAAACTATGGTGCACAGGCATGGATAGAAGTGGAAACAGAGCAGGTAAATGAGAGGCTTGTAATTTTTGAGGTTTGCGATTATAGGGCTTCACAGCACAGTGCAAAATGAGTGGAAGTCAAGCATGACTATATTCTGGACACTTCTTGAGAGTAAAAGTGATATAATCAAGAGAAAAGCAACAGTATCAGGTTTGGGGATCATATTCTAGTAAACTGTTTGAGATAAGAGATACTGGCTAGTTCATTATCATCAGGAATAATTGCATTTATATTATTCTTGTACTTAAAGGTTTAAATTTGTTTGAATAAGTAATGATTCACATATTTATAAATCCAAAACTATACAAAGATGAAGGCTTATAGAAGTATTGCTCATCTCTTATTTCTCTATTCCATTCCCAACTATTCCCAAAGGCAAACCATACATTTTACTTCTTATTTCTCATTTGTAATTATTTAGTATTTGCTGGGTTTTTAACTTCATTTTACAAATATGAACAGATTTGCACCTTTGAACATTAATTAGTAAACATTTATCAGACTATATTATACCTTTATCTGTAATTAATTCATAGATATATTTTTATTCTTTCACTATATACCTGTATCTTTACTTTTGGATGATATTTCACTGATGGTACATACTGTAGTTTATTTAATCATTGCCCTTCTTTAAGTTTCATTGTAAAAATAACTTTCCTTATGTTTTGTGCATATGCAAGCATGTTTTTAGGAAATTTGTAGAAATGATTTTCTTAAGTAAAAGGCAAATATAAAATTAATTTGTTGTGGGTTGGGAAGATGGCTCAGTAGAATAAATGCTTGCCTGGCAAGCACAAGGACCTGAGTTCATTCCCCAGTTCCACAAAAAACAAACAAACAAACAAAAAACTAACTTGTTATGTTGTACCAACTACCATTTGTATTCCCATCAGAGAATTATGTTATTAACTACATGCCCATGACTTTTTGTTAGCATGTTATGGGAGAAACAACTTATAAGGTTTCTTGTATAGCTCTCTGAAAGGAAAAGCAAGTAAGCACAGGCAGGTCATTAAAAAGGAACAGAAATGAAGAAGTAACATTAATAGATATTAAAATATATACATTCTAATGCTATATTTTCTGGGATAATTCCTATATCATGTTACTAATGTATATACATCATTTATAATTTAAGTTTGATTTTGAAATATGAATGGACAACCAGATATAAATATAAATAGTGATATTTAGAGACAAATTTGCATATTTCTCAATGAAAATATTACTCTTTAGAGTTTACGACAGGTAATTTTTTACATGTGTACATAAGACATGTGTTCAGTAACAAAATAACATTACTTGAAATAGCTCAAACTCAGAATAAGTTAAAATGTACACTTTACGAAAATGTGCAGAAATTGACACATGTTTATATAATGTAGAATGACTGCACAACAGTTTTATATGGAGCAGTATGGCTAAGTCTTAGAAACAGTAAGTTTGAATGAAAAGAGCTAAAATCAGAGGACAATAATGATACTGTGTAATTTTTATAAAACTCACATGAAAAAAATGAGATTTCCTGTATTTTAAATTGCATAGTGCTTACCAACTTTATTCTTTAAACTATCTAAAAATAAGAAATATAAATTCTGAATTATGAATTTCATTAGCACCAGCAAGAATCAAGGAATCAGAAAGTACACCAGTAGTTTTATTGGTAAAGATAATATTTAAGTCTTCCTTGTCTATAATAGGTTTATCAATAAGTTTTATTTTTATGTTTCCTAAATTTACATATATTATCTGATAGTACCAATACTTCCTTCTCTCTTCGGATTTCATACGCTGATCCTCCAAGCTTCTTTTTGGAGTATTATCTTCTATTGATTAGAAAAGCCATTAACTATAACAGTGGTTGATGACTGCCATCAGCCTAATACAATCACTTCAGTGGTGTACACACATGCCCAGAAGTTATTGGGACTTTATTTCTCCCAGGGGTCTCTTAGCTACTGAAATAAAATTGGGGGAAAGAGAAACTGGTTCTATAGGACAATTTTTCTCGATATCCCTTGTTAATTCTTCTTTGTATTCTTTTATTATTATTATTATTATTATTGTTTTTAATGAACAACAAATAGCAATGAGACAGTCACAAGACAAATTAACAGGACAGATTTGATAAATTAATACATTGCAAAATTTTTCATAATGTTTTGGTGTCATACAAGGTGCATACATGGTATTATATTTACAAACATTATTGTAGCAGATGTCTCTAATCAGTGAATGAAGAGAATGTAGCTAGCTATATACTTACCTTAATATTCTACAGCTAATTATATCACAGATCCAACAGTTCACACCCTCTACCTTGTTATCTCCCCAGTGTCTGTCCATAGTACTAATATGGAGCCAACATAATATCTTGTCCAACCACTATTAGTGCAAATCTTGCTTCTCATAGAATTATGCAGAAGCATAGCATATTTATCCTAACTGTACTGTTTATACACACACCTCATGATTCTTCCTTTGTATCACTCCCCCTTTTTTTTTTGTCTAGACCTGTCAGAGATGAGTACTCCATTGTCATTAAACCAATTTAGGTGCCTGAACTCGGCGATGCAATCCAACACAGTGCAGCATTCCACAATAATAGTGAGTTATCTGAAGAAGTTGTTGACTGTATCAATTTACAGCTCAACTAATTATTATGCCCCACTTTCTTTGTATTAACCTCCAATTTTTGGAGTAGAGTTCAGTTTTTGGTCTTTTTCCTCTTCAGTGCTTCCATAAACAAATAGACCCTCATGTTATAAGATCATGTTTCCCAAAACCCAGTTTTAAACTCTATACTGAGGCCAGGAGATAGAAAAAAGTTAACCATCTAGGGGAAGGGCCTAAATAACTGAGGAAACGGAAGCCTTGGGAAATTATAATTCAGGGGCAAAGAATAAGTCCTTGAATAAACTAGAGGAAGCTTAAGAGAATTGGCATGCAAAGAAAAAGAAGCAAGACAGCCCACTTTCTGGACATGATGGCCTGATAGAAACAAAGAGAAATCCCTGAATTGTGTCACATTCACCAGCCCCAAATCTCTGCACCTACACATCCATGGTATTCACCTTTTGGGCCATATCTTAAGACAGGGAGGGCTTTCCTTTTTATCTATCTAATACAATAAACAACAAGTCATTCCCTCTACACCCCTCCTTGTTTTATTTTATTTATTTATTTATTTATTTATTTTTGTGCTGATTCAAAATAAAGACCCAAACTGGTCATACTAGCAACCAATTTGTTTTTGAGTGCATAATTAGTATTTCCTTATAGATGTTTAATGGATTTTTAAAATTTGACAAATCTCACAATGAGAATAAGTGACCTCTTATACAACACCTTCATCTCAGTAAGCTCTTTCATCCTCTTACACCAACGTAGCAGAAAATGTGAGCACTTCTGGGAAAGAAGGGATTAATTCATTAGACAAGTTTCTGCAAACTTTGAACTCTGCAGATTGGTCTTCAAGACCTGCCCCAATAGGCTCTTTGGAGATGAATTTCAAAATCTTGTAGACCTCCGATCTAGCGAGACATTCTGAGACCCTATAGGCAATCCACCCCAGGCTGTCCCACCCTGCAACGCCCCAGACGCCCTGCCCCCAAGCCAGGAGAGAGAATGAGAAGTTTGTGATTTTTCTATCCCCTGATCAAACCCAGCACAGCCCAGTGAATGTGTGGGAAAGCTTGTGCACTCCACGGTGCTCCCTTGACCAGGGATACAACAGAGGGGATCCACAGGCTCACTGTTGTACCAGGGCTGCAGCAAAAAGAAACTGAGCATAACATCTAGATCCAGGCCAGGAATAACTAGATAATTTTAAACATAATACACTGGCACCCAAATCTAATTACTCACTAAGGTTGTAACTGCACCAAACCTATGCACCAAAGGTCAGAGGTCAATGCTACACAAAATGACAAAGACAAGGAGAAAAATGCAATCCTAGGCCTTGAGTCCATCAATAAGTGCAGAAGACATGAGCTCAGTTGAAATGAATGAATTAACAGAGGGAGAAGCAAGGAAAAAATACCAGAAAGGTATAGAAGAACTCAGACCAGAATTAACACCTGAAATAAAAGAAGAAGTTTTTGAATACTAGCTTCCCAACTAATGAATAAATGCAGAAACATATGGGGGAAACCTAATGCCCACACAGAACACGTGCACAGGACACTATTCCAGCTGAAACAAGTGAATTAACAGTGTCTCAAGCAAAGGAACGACAGCAGAAAGGTAAAGAGGAACTCAGAACAGAAATAATTTCTGCAATGAAATAAAAATCTTTGAAATCATACCATCTGAAGTAGAGAATCAATTCCAGAAATATATGGAGGAAATTCAATTTGGAAAAAACTCTGTAGTGAAAGAATTAATAGCTACATCTAAAGAAGACATGGGAGCACGGCCGACTCTGCAATCCTGCTCCATCCCGCCCGCCCCCGCCCAGCTCCTGAGACCTGCCAGAGACAGCGCGGCCGACTCCGCCATCCTGCTCCATCCCTCCCATGCCTGCCCAGCCCATGAGACTGGCCAGAGACAGCGTGGCCAACTCCGCCATCCTGCTCCATCCCGCCCACGCCTGCCCAGCCCCAGAGACCAGCCTGAGACAGTGGCTGACTCCAGCAGCCTCCCGCGCCAAGCTCTCCCAGCGAGAGCGAATTTACATGACTCACCAGGCTTCCCAGATCAGTGAGAGTGTGGTGAGTCTGAGGGAGAGCCTTTGGCTTCTACC
>PVKA01023776.1:0-35120 GCA_004027165.1 Ctenomys sociabilis | reverse complement strand
GGACAGGATATTATCTCGGCTTTTAGTGCTATGGTCATCCACTAGGTAAATAATTATTGAATTTTTGATATAATTCAGCTATAAAAAAACCTGTAAATATAATATCATGTATGCACCTTGTACAATACCAAAACGTTATGAAAACAGTTTGTAATGTATTAATTCATCGACTCTGTATGGTTAAGGTGTTTTGAAACTGTCTGATTGACATTTGTATTTTAATAAAATAAAAATAAATGGATAAAATAAAAAAAGTGTAGCTGCTTACTTATCTTATTTTTTATACCTGAATTATATCAAAAATTCAATAATTATTTTCCTAGTGGATGCCCATAGTACTAGAAGCCAACATAATATCCTGTCCAACCACCATTAGTGCAGATTTGCCTCTCATAGAATTATGTAGAAGCACAGCATTATCTAACCCAACTGTACTGTCTATACACACACATATTGATTTTTTCTTTCTACACCCCTTCCTTTGTCTACACCTGTCAAAAGTGGGCACTCCATTGACATTCAACTAACTTAGGAGCTTGAACTCGACAACACAATCCAACCCCATCTAGCATTCTACAACCGTAGTGAATTACTCAAAGAAAGTGTCGACCGTAGCCATTTACAGCTCAGCTTAATAAAATTGATTATGCTAAAAACAAAGTAAAGGAATAAAAATACACTTTTATTAGCAGACGATCATGTTTTAACCCCAATAGTGGGAGATTTTAGAACATAGTCATGGGCCGGCCAAATAGCTCTGTGGATTAAAACACTTGCAAGCAGGCTCAGGAGCCAGGGGTTCGATCCCTGGGCCTGCTGTGCAGGCTGCGACCCCAGGGTACCCTGAGAGGGCAATTGAGACTGGGCATGGTGGCACTTGCCTGTAATCCCAGCTCTTGGGAGGCTGTAAAGAGGAAGATCACTACAAGTCCAATCTAGCAGTGAGACCCTGAATACCCTGTAGACACAAGTCACAAGATGGAATGAATACAGCATGAACTAATTATAGGAATAAGGAGCAATTTAATTAAAGGGTCAAGAAAAGGCCAGTGGGTATCTTTCTAAATAAAGCTTTACTGGAAAAAAGTAAAAAAAAAAAAAGTCTTCTGTTAAGATTGTGTTCTTAGACATTAGGTTTTTCACGTCCATTAAGATTTGTCTTACATAGCTGGGTGCTTCTGTGTTTGATGCATAGATATTTATGGGTGTTACCTCTGCCTCTTGAATTTTTCCCCTGATCAATATATAGTGGCCATCTTTGCATCCTTTGATCATTCTTGGTTTGAAGTTGGGACTGTCTCAGAACAGAATTGCTACTTGTGCTTTTTTCTGAGGTGCTGGGGCATGTAGTATTGTTTTCTGTCCTTTGACTTTGAGCCTATGAATGTCCTTTTGAGTTAAGTGTGTTTCTTGTATACAGCATATTGTTGGATTTTGTTTCCTAATCCACTGTGCCAGTCTACTTCTCTTAATTGGAGAATTGAGTCCATTTACATTGATGGTTATAACTGAAATGTGATGACTTATGTTTGTCATGGTATTTACCTGGTGTTGTTTACTCCTTTGCAACGTGTGTTTGATTGTATGTCCTGTTTAGTGGATTCCTTCCATTCTCATTCATGGATTTCTGGTCCTTGTGGTCTCTCTCTAGAACATCTTTCAAAAGCCTGTGAAGGGATGGCTTTGTCATCATGAAATTATTTACTTTTTCCTTGTCATGGAAATATTTCATTTCTCCATCAAACTTGGAAGAAAGTTTTGCAGGGTATGAAATTCTGAGCTGGAATTTGTTTTCCTGTAAGACTTGACAAACTCTGCTCCATACTCCCCTTGCCTTCATTGTTTGTGTAGAGAAGTCGGCTGTAATTCTGATGGGTTTTCCTTTGAATGTGACCACCTTCTGTTAGCATCTTTCAGTATATTATTTTGTGTTGGATTTCTGGAATGTTAACTATTATATGTCTCGGTGTGTTTCTACTTGGCTTGAAGTTATTTGGTGTTCTGTATACTTTAGTGAGTTGAATGTTGGATTGGTTCCTCATATTTGGGAAGTTTTCTGCGATTATTTCTCCCCAAATTCTTTTTATGTCATTTGTATTGACTCCTTCATTCTCGTTGATACCAATTATTCTCACATTGTTCATGCTGGTGTCATCTTGCAGGTAATGGATTATTTCTTCCTGCATTCTTGTTGTTTTTAAGAAATCCTTTCTCACCTTTTCACTAGCTTCACCAGCTTCTTCCAGATCTGAAACTCTGTCTTCACTTTCACTCAAATGGTTTTGAAGACTCATGATTGACAATTTTAGTTGTTCTATATCTCTTTGACTCTGTTTCATGCATTCTATTTCTTTTCTGCATTGCTCATTCAAGGAGTCCATCATATTTCTAATCTCTTCAATTTTTTTATCCATGTCTTCTTTAGAGGTAGTTATTAATTCTTTTTCTGCAGTTTCTTCCAGGTTGGGTTTCCTCTGTATATTTCTGGACTTGTTTCTGTATTTCAGATGCTATGATTTCAAAGAATTTTTAAAAATAATTCCTTTTTGATTTCAGAAATTATTTCTGCTTTGCATTCCTCATGATCTTTCTGCTGTTGTTTCTTTGCTTCAGATGCTGTTAATTCATATATTTCAGCTGGAATAGTGCTCTCTGCCCTTGTTCTGGGGTAGCATTGTTTTTCCACCCAATGTTTCTGGAATTGATTCTTTATTTCAGTTACTATGTATCCAGATATTTCTTTTTTTATGTGAGGAATTACTTCTCATCTGATTTCCTCTGTACCTTTCTGCTGTTGTTCGTTTGCTGCTTTATCTGTTCATTCATTTCAGCTGAGGTAATTTCCTCTACCCTTACTGGTGGACTCAAGGTCAGGGATTGCATTTTTCTCCTTGTTCTTGTCATTTTGTAGAGCACTGACCTTTGACCTTTGGTGTAGAGCTTTGCTGCAACTATAACCTTAGCTTGTTATGAGATTCAGGTGCCAGTCTATTATGTTTGAGATTATGCAGGTATACCTATCCTGGATCTAGCTCCTGTGTTCCTTTACTTTTTGCTGAAGCTCCTGTGCTTCCCCTCTGTTGGTTCCCTGGTGAGGCAAGCACAAACCGAACTTGGATGTAGAGCAAGTAATGAAAATTCCCTCTGACTTGGCTGGCTTTGGGGCACACATCAGGAAAATTGCCAGAGTCAGCCCTCCTGTGTCAGGCAGGTCGCTCTCTAGGTGGACAGGCCTGTGCTTTGGTGGGCCTGCTGGGGTCCCAAAAGCATCGTACATGATCTTATTCAGCTGGTAGTCTTCACTGGGTCCTCCAGCCTGTGCTGTGTCTGGGTCTACAGGCCAGAACCTGAGAAGGCTGGGAAAGGTCCCTCTGGTGCAGCCGGCCTGGAGCCCTCACTCACAGGCCAGGCTGCTCTGGGTTTTAGGTCATGGGGTGGGGCTGGGAATTGCTTAGAAATGTCCCTCCAGCGTGGCCTTCATAGAGTTCTCACTCCAGGCCTACCTGCACTGGGTCTGGGGCCTTGGGGCAGGACCATCAATCACTGGGAAATGTTTCTCTGGTGTGGTGGGAGTGGAGCTTTCACCGGCCGAGCTGGGTCTCGGGCTGTAGGGATGGGGGTGGGGGGGAGACCGGGAATCCCTGTGAAATGTCTCTCTGGAGAGTCAGGCCTGGAGTTCTACACTCACTGAACTTTGATGCCCAGGGAGTCTGGGAAATTCCCACTCACTCAGCAGGCTTTAGGGGAGGGGATCCGGGGAGGCGCTGGTGAATGGGTCCTGAGGTTTCAGGCAGGTTACTGGCTTGGAGAGCTTCGGGGTAGGGATCCAGTAGCACGCATGGGAAGAAGCCAAAGGCTCTTCCTCAGACTCACTACACACTCACTGATCTGGGAACCCTTGTGAGTCGTGCAAATTCTCATTCACTGGGAGAGCTTGGGGCAGTATCCAGGAGGCTGCTGGATTCAGCTGCTGTCTCAGGCTGGTCTCTGGGGGGGGGGGCGTGGGCGGCATCGAGGAGGCTGCTGGAGTTGGCCGCACGGTCTCAGGCTAGGATTTTTGCATCTGTGTTCATGAGAGAGATTGGCCTGTAGTTCTCTTTTATAGTTGCCTCCTTAACTTGCTTTGGTATCAGTATAATACTTGCCTTCAAGAATCATTTTTGGAGGATTGCTTCCTTTTAAATTACGTTAAAAATTCTGAGAAATATTGGGTATACATCTTCAGTAAATTTCTTGTAGAATTCAGCTGTGAATCCATCAGGACCTGTAATTTTTGGTCAGTAGATTTTTTATTGTGTCTCATATTTCACTGGCTATTTTTAGCTATTGACAGTGGTTATATCTTGTTGATTCAGTTTTGGTAATTTGTAACTTTCTAGGAATCTGTCCATTTCCTCTGTGTCTTCTATTCTGTCAGAGTAAAGTTTCTCAAAGTAGCTATTGATAATCTTGTGAATTTCCACTGGTTCTGTGGTGACCATACCGTTTTCATTGCTTATTGCTGGTATTTGAATTTTTTCTTTCCTTTTTTTAATGAGGTTAGCTAGGGGCTTATCCATTTTATTTAATCCTTCAAACAACCACCTTCTTGATTTGTTAATTCTTTAGACTGTTTTCTTCATCTCAATTGAGTTCATTTGTACTGTAATTTTTATGATTTCTTCCTATCTTTGAGCTCTGTGTTTTATTTTCTCTTCCTTTTATAATGCAGCATTAGAGTGTTTATTTGTTCCCATTCTGTTTTCCTAATGTGTGAGTTTATAGATATAAAGTTCCCTCCGAGAACTGCTTCCATTGCATCCCATAGTCTGACACGTTGTGTTTGAATTTTCACTAATTGTAGATATTGTTGAATTTGTTGTTTAATTTCATCTGTGACCCATTGATTGTTAAGTAGTGTGTTGTTAAATTTCCATGTATTTAAGGGAGTTTTTTTGTTTCTTTTGTCGTTTATTTCCACTTTCATTGCACTGTTGTCCTGTAATATGCATGGGATAATTTGTTTTCTTGCATATAGTTAAGCATGATATATTGACCAGTATATGGTCTATTTTAGATAAGGACCCACGTGCAGCTGGAAAAGATGTGTATTCAGCTGTGGTTGGGTGGAACACTCTGTATATATCCACTAAGTCCATTTGTTTCAAGCTCTCTTTCAGTTGTTAGTTCTTGCCTAATTTTTTGTCTGGTTGACCTATCTCTTTTGCAATAAGGGAACGTTAAGGTCTTTTGTGAAGATTGTGGTATTGGCTATTAGATATTTCATGTCCATTAAAACTTGTTTTATATAGTTGGGTGCTCCAATGTTTGGTGCACACATATTTATGAGTGTTACCTCTTCCTTTTGAGTTTTTCCCTTAACCAGTATATAGTGGCTTTCTTCATTTTGCTTGATTATTCTTGGTTTGAAGTTGAGACTGGGAACAGGATTGCTACCCCTCCTTTTTTCTGATGTACTGGGTCATGTAGTATTGTTTTCCATCCTTTGACTTTCAGTCTATGAATTTCTATTTGATTTAAGTGTTGTTGTTTTTTTTTGTATACAGCATATTTTTGGATTTTATTTCCTTATCCACCGTGCCAGTCTACTTCTCTTAATTGGTGAATTGTGTCCATTTATTTTGATTGTTATAAATGACATGTGTTGACTTACTATTGACATACTTACCTGCTGTTGTTTACTCCTTTTTGTCCTGTGTTTAATAATTTGCCCTATTCAGTGGGTTTCTTCTGTTCCCATTGATGGCGTTCTGTTCATTTCTGACCCTGTCCAGAATATCTTTCAGTAGTCTGTGAAGGGTTTACTTTGTCATCATGAAATTTTTTAGTTGTTCTTTTTCACGGAAGTATTTCACTTCTCCATCAAACTTTAAAGTGAGTTTTGCAGGGTATAGTAGTGTGGACTGCAATTTGTTTTCATAGAAGACTTGAAGTACTCTGCTCCATGCTCTTCTTGCCTTCATGGTGTATGAGGAAAATTCAGTGTAATTCTGATGAGTTTTCCTTTGAACACAATCTGCTTCTTTTCTCTAGAGGCTTTCAGTATGTTATTCTTGTGCTAGATTTCTGGAATCTTGAGTATTATGTTTCTCTGTATGTTTTTAATTCATCTGAACTTTTTTTTTTCATTCTGTATGCTTGGTTACTTGAATATGAGATTGTTTCCTCATATTTGGGGAGTTTTCTGCTCTTGCTTCTGCCCATATTCTTTCTATATCATTTGTATTGACTCCTTATTTCTCACTGATGCCTATTAGTCTCACGTTGTTCATCTTTGCTTCATCTTGCAAGTGATGAATTATTTTTTTCCTGCATCCTAGCTTTTTATAAGAGATCTTTTCTTACCTTTTCACTAGCTGCACCAGCATCTTCAAGATCTGACACTCTGTCTTAACTTTTTCTCACACAGTGTTGCAGGTTTGAGGTCGAGATTTTAAGTTTCTCTATATCTGATTGACTCTAATATATGCGATCTATTTCTTTCTTGTGTTGCTCATGGAAGGAGTCCATAGTTTTTCTAATCTCCTCTTTTTTTGTTTATCAATTTCATCTTTATAAGCAGATATTAATTCCTTAACTGAAGAGGTTTTTTTTTTTTTTTTTTTTTTTTTTTTTTTTTTTTTTTTTTTTTTTTTTTTTTTTTTTTTTTTTTTTTTTTTTTTTTTTTTTTTTTTTTTTTTTTTTTTTTTTTTTTTTTTTTTTTTTTTTTTTTTTTTTTTTTTTTTAGGTTGTGTTTCCTCCATATGTTTCTTTTTTTGATTCTTTATTTCAGATGCTATGAATTAAGAGATTTCTTTTTCTATTTCAGAAATTAATTCTGCTTTAAGTTCCTCTATATCTTTCTGATGTTTCTCATTTAATTTTGATGCTATTAATTCATACATTTAAGCTGGGCTAGGGTCCTCTGCATTTGTTCTGGGTGGGTACTGGGTTTCCTCCTTATATTTCTACATTTTATTTTTTACTTCAGATGCTATGAATTCATAAATTTCTTTTTTTTGTTCCAGATACTAATACTGCTCTGAGTTCCTCTATACCTTTCTGCTTCCAACGTTATTAGTTCATACATTTTAGCTGAGATAGTGTCCTCAGCACTTGTTCTTGGTGGGCTCGAGGCCTGAGATTGCAGTTTGCTCATTCTCTTTGTCAATACATATAGCTCTGACTTCTGACCTTTAGTGTAGAGCTTTGTTGCAGTTATAACCATATACCCAATAAAATTCGGGTACATATCTATTAAGATTGAGTTTATTCAGTTTTTCCTGGCTTGGGTCTAGCTCTTGTGTTAAGCTCCTTCCTGCTGCAGCCCTTTGAAGTGAACCTGTTGTGCCCCTCTGGCACATCAGTGACTCTGTGGTGCTCTTCTGTTGTGCCCTGGACCAGGGGACACAGGGGAGCGCAGAAGATCTCCCTCACACTGGCTGGACCTGGGTTTTGAGTGGATAGGAGGGGTGGAGGGTTCCCCTAAGAGCAGGGAGGAAAGGGTTGGAGCACAGGAACTCTACCCCACACTCCCAGGGCCTGAGCTTAGGTGGATGAGATTTTCTGAGAGAACATGGCAGAAAGGGTCTGAGAATGCGGTGGGAAGACTTACTCAGGGGTTGGCCTTTACTACATTAGCCAGCACAAGGGAGAGCAGGAGCTCACCCCACACTCGCTGGGTCTGAGTTTTGAGGAATCTTTTCTTAATTTTTTAAAATTTGGAAATAGATACTTTATTAACTAACCAAATCATAAAAACACTATGGTAGCTATCTTAGTTCATCCTTCTAATTAATAAGCCTGTAGATCTGTTTTTTCCTATTTCCAGTATCTCCAACTTTCACAAAATGGGCAGTCTTTTTCTTCACTCTACCTCATGGAAATAATAACTTGACTGACCACAGGAAGTTATTTGCCTCTTTGAAGTATTTTTCAACAGTATAGATCTCATGAATCGGATCCTGCATGCAGATGATGCCATAGTTATGAAGAAATCAAGCAATCAGTGAGTTATCTGTCAAGGCAATTCACTTATTGATTTACCCATCCACAATTGTATATTAGTTTATTTATTGCCTTTAGATTTGGGTACCCCCATGAAATCTATGGCTCCATAATTCTCAGCATGTTAAATGAAGCCTTATCGTGCTTAACGAAGGTACCATTAAGGATTTGGTGAAGGCAAAAAAGCTGCAGTACCTTGTGGATCTTTGGGCTCATGCCATTGATACCTCTGATCCAAATGACAAAAAAAAATAAAAATAAAAAATAAGGGCCGAGCCGGGCGTGGTGGCGCATGCCTTTAATCCCAGCACTCGGGAGGCTGAGGCAGGAGGATTGTTGTGAGTTCAAGACCAGCCTGAGCTACAAAGTGAGCTTAAGGCCAGCCTGAACTGCATAGCGAGACCCTGTCTCAAAAAGACAAAAAAAAAAAAAAAGGGCCGGTGGTATAGCTCAGCGGACTAAGCGCTTGCTTAGGTAAGCGTAGGGACTAGGGTTTGATCCCTGCTTCCGCTTGCCGCGCCGGCCCCGCCTTCGGGTGCACTGAGCCGGTGATTGGAGTCCGGGCATGGTGGCGCACGCCTGTAATCCCAGCACTAGGGAGGCAGAAAGCAGGAGGATCACTATGAATGTGGGCTGCATAGTGAGACCCTGTGGACAAAAAAATAAATAAATAAATAAAAATAATAAATGATAAATAAATAAATAAATAATTGCACATTTAGGGCCAGGGAGATGGCTCAGGGGAATAAGAACTTCCCTGGCAAGTGCTAGGGCCTGAGTTTGATCCCTGGTTCCGTGCAAAAATAAATAAATAAAAATAAATAAAATTTTTTAAAAATTGCAGGTGACAAATGCCAGTTTTCACTCTGCAATGACATGGAAGTTGCCAGCTTTTCTTGCCATCCTAGCCATTCAGATTTCAGTTGAGTACATCAGTCTGTACTCATGATATTGCCTGGGTTTTTCATAGATGAACTTCCTCCTCGTCTTGTGAAGCGTCTTCTGGGAAAACATATTTCTCAGGTGCTTTATCTTCAACTCTGTGAAAGGTCTTTGCTCTTTCTTAATGGTTTCTGGTACAGCAGGAACCTTCTTTTTCTCGTCTTTACACCCTCCATGGTTCCAGCCAGAAAACAGGAAGTCCTTAATTTTCTTCCAATACTTCCACTTGGTCAGCAGATCTTACTGGAAATGATCTAACTTTGAAATGCATTTATCCAACCATTCCTCACCTATTCCACTCTCTGACAAAAATTGAAGATCCACCGGCTCCTCTATTTAGAACTTTACCAAATACTAAAGCAGCAGAGAAGCTTTCAGCAGTCATAAGATTTAAAATACCACTGCACTGTCCCACAATGCCTTCTTTCTTTACCTGGTTTTACTTTTACTCAAGTCACTTTCAATAGTTGAAGGAATATCCTCTTTTTATTTGTTTGTAGACTGTAATATAAGCTGAGTACATACAGAGATTTTTGCCTGTTCTTTTCCTAAGTGCGATCTAGGCTTCAGGTCATTCTTTGATGAACAATAGGTGATCAGTCTGAGTAATTATAAGAATGAAGATAAAGCACTCCATCGAACACTGCCATAGGAATTAGAGGCAGAATAAAGCCTTTGTATCAGCCTCATGGAGCCCAGCCCCCTTGTTCTGGAAAACTGAGAGATCTCAGATTATTTCAGTTCTAAGAGAATCACTGTGATAGTTCTGATTTCATCCTACTTCTCTGTCTCTTGCAGTACAGGGGATGAACACAGCCCAGGGAACTGGGGTCACTTGGACCAAATTGCCGCACTACACTGGGTTCAGAACAACATTGCCAACTTTGGGGGCAACCCAGGATCAGTGACCATCTTTGGACAGTCAGCAGGAGGTGAATGTGTCTCTGTTCTTGTAAGTCTTCTGGTCACCAGACCTCCATCCTAGACATATAGTGAGTGTGATAGTGTGGGAGTGCAGGAAAGAAACATGCTCATAATATCCGGCAGTCATGGATCTTAGGGAAGGTGATCCTTGCACATTGATGGAAAGTTATGGCCATGTGTCATCATAGGGAAGCTTAGCAAGAAAGCCATCAAGAGAACAGCATCCAGAGCCCATGAAAACTGCTTCCTTTTGGGAACATTTTTGTTGTTGTCTCATGAGTACCTGAGTTTCTCAGTCCTCTGTCTGGATCTCAACCATGAAAGAAACTTCTGTATCCTCAGGGCAAGCTGCTAGTGCTGTGTTTTGCCATTGTATTCACAGACTGACTAATGTGGCCCTGCTTGGGTCTAGGTTCATCATACCAACTAGGTTTAACCAAGGATGCACACATACTTCCAAGAAATTAAGTCACTGCTCTTTCATAATACTTGAAAAGAGGAAAACATTTTAGTCATTCTCCTTGTGGTACTAGAAGGCTTAGATTATAAAAAAAAAATTGATAATTTATGGGAGACTCAAAGAAGCTGAGATTTGAGGACATTCTTGTGATTTGTTGTGGAAGTACTTGCACGATTACCACTGCCCTCAGTACCTACACTCAAACACACACACACACACACACACACACACACACACACACACACACACCTGGCTAAGCTACCCCTCATAATGGAGAAAATTTCTCTAGTTGGTGTACACATAGGTCACCAAACTATGTAGCTGAGACACAGTTAATGTAGACAATTTCAGAACCTGTTAAACCTTGCAGTATTGGGGAAAACATGACAAAGAAAAGCATGAGTTGAAATCACATTCTGTGGTTTTGTGTTAGGTTTTTCTCATGCAAAATGAGGTAGCTCCTTTCAAATTAGACTTAAAGAAAGAAGCATTTTAATGCAATAGTCTTCAGGAAATTGAAAATTTCAGAATTAGGAGGCTTATTTCCACTTGGCTGGATCTAAGTATTATTATAAATTTATTTGTGTCATTCACTCGACATCAACTCCCCTTTTTAAATTTGTCACTGGAACACATATATCACCTGGTTAGAGGAAAAGAGAGTATCACTTTGGGCTTCCATCTGTTTAGAAGTCATCTCCCATAAGGTCAAAGTGTTAACTTTGGTGTACAGTCAGTTAGACTGACCCTGGCATACATTTATCCTTGTAGTAATCTATTAATTTGGGGACATGGAGAGTCATAGTCATGTATAGATACTTGAAATCAAGAGGTGGAGGAAAGAGCATAAGGGGCACAGGGTCCTTCACTGAGCCCAATTTCATAGGACATAAGGCCCATGCAAAGAAGAGCTGGCATACATGACCTGGCATACATTTATCCTTGTAGTAATCTATTAATTTGGGGACATGGAGAGTCATAGTCATGTATAGATACTTGAAATCACAAAGTGGCAGAACAGGGAAACATGAAGTATGATGAAAATACCCTCACTGGCCACTCTATCCCATTTCTTCTCCCATCAGTCAGTGAAGCTGCCACAGTTCTCCCACTCTATAGACAACTTTCTTCCACTTTGTGCAATAGGTGAATTGAGATGATGTTGCAAAGTTGAACATTTTCTTGAAAGGATGTTGGAGCCACCAATAGAAGATGTTTTCTCCAAGATTTCCAGTGATCCTGATTCTGGGTTCCTGGGTGTAACACCCCCCTTTTGCTGGTGCCTGAGCCTACCTGTTCTACTTGTTGTCCTGTGCTTGTGTGCAACACAGCCTGTGTAGTGTCTTTTCTCTGTAGGTGCAGAAAAAGAGGAAGCAGAATTAAAAATAAGATGACTCTGGGGTGCAGATTAAAGACAAGCTTTATCATCAGGAGGATTTCCATAGAATCGTTTTTCTTTGTCTTCACAGAATTTTTCTACTCTGGATTTTTTTGGAGACCCAGAGAGGTAAGGACTTTTGTTTTCTTGTTTGTAAGCTTTGATCTTTTAAACCTTTAAGCTCCAGTTCACAATGAAAAAAAATCTCTTTTGTGGAATTAGAGTTTCATGTTAGGGATATATTTATGAGACCCAGAGTGGATCATGACTTTCGATGGTAACCTAGACAGTAAGCTCATAGACAGGATGAAGTATATTACCCTAAGTCCAAGGCCGTGGTCCTGATCATCAGATCTGTGTACACTGGGCATATCTACATTTTTTTCATTCACATTTCCTTCTTTGAAAAGCTCCTGTGAATGACACTTGTCCAGAATATTCTATTATCAAGAGGTGGAGGAAAGAGCATAAGGGGCACAGGGTCCTTCACTGAGCCCAATTTCATAGGACATAAGGCCCATGCAAAGAAGAGCTTATGATTACAGCTCTCCTACAGGCACCCAGGAAATCTACTGAAATCATCCAACTGCCTGTAACTGAAAGAGAAAGTGTGCAATGGGGTGAGAATTGGATAGTGTTGTGAATGTAAACAGCAACATCAGGGATTGATAGAGTGGGTGTATTAAGCAATGTCCTTATCACTGGAACAAAATACCTGGCACCAACAGGTTAAAGAAGTTTATTTGGCTTGGAGTTTAATTGGATTGAGGCTGTGAGAGACTGGGTCTATGACAGAAATGCCATGGTGCAAGGGCCTGGGGGAGGACAATTGTTCACCAACTGCAGACAGGAAGCAGAAAGAGAAGAGCAGAGCCTGCATGTGCACATGTCCTTCCAAAGAGCCATTCCAACTTAAACAGCACCTCCCAAACATGAGTCTTTGTGGGGATTTTTAACATCGGGTTGGTGATGAGGGAGTTCATCTGTGGAAGAGGGAAGCAGCCAGCTCACCAGAAACCTGAATAAGAGTGCTGGAAGCAGGGCTAACGAGCTGAAATGCCTTGATGCAGGAAGCCTGTGTGTTTGTAGAGGAGGTAGTGAGGGAAGCTGAAGGCTACAGGCTCAGGTCAAGAAGCTGAGATGTGGAGGTCACTGAACTAGGTTTGTGAGTCAGCATGAGATGAGAGGTACTCAGAAGGCTCTCAACTGAGCAGCAATATATCTTATATTTTATAGTCCCACTTGCACTAAAGAGCAGAGGTAGGACAGGTCCAGAGGGAGCAGGGACTGCAGGTTGGGGACAACCCACCACAGCAGCCCAGTCACAGGATCGTAGCTGATCATATCAGAGATGATGCAATGAGGAGCAGATGTGTGGACGAAATCTATATATATTTGAATGGAGAACTGGCAGGACCTACTGATAAACAGGGTTTTGAGTGTGAGTAAAAGAAGAAGCCCGTGACTTTTCTCAGCTCAACAAGACTGTGCAGATGGCTTCACAGGCAACCATTCATGTCCACTGAGTAGACAGTGGCATTACTATTATTTTCATGGTTTCTGGTTGTAGTGATCTCCCATGGGTGCTTTCACTACAAGACTTTCATTGTTTGTCTTCAGAAATTTTACTACATACTGCCTTCCTTTTTTCCTTCACATTTCTATTGTGAACATTGTTACAAGACTTGTCTTTGTAAAATTAAGGTAGAATATATCATGACCCATCCTCAAAATATGATCCTGTTTAGAAGACAATTGCTTTCCTTCTTTCAGTAAGACCAAAACATAGCCGAGGGGCAAGGATATGCCAGATATTAGGCAGAAGGCGTGGTCCACCACTTGGCAACATCACAGGTTCCTGCCATGAGGTATTCCTCCAAGCTCACTCCACCTACCAACCTGATTTAGATGTGCACAATGACGTCTTTGTACTTTTGCTCAAGGATTTTCTACTTTTGAGAAATTCTTGCCTTTCTCTTCACTTGATCATAGACTTCATCCTCATGTCTTCAACTCTTCCCCAATGGCAGTGGTTTCACCCAGCACCTGTTCAGTACTGTTCGACTTCTGCAGTAGGATTTAGTCCTTGTCTTGATCTTGTTGTCAAATAGGGAAACACATCACAGTTAGGCACATTTAGAGCTACACTTAAAATCTTCAGCTTTATTGATAAAGAGACAACTGATCCTCAACTGCCTGGAATTCTGTAATTTTGAATTCATTTACTTGTTGAAATGTGTTTGTTAGGCCAAATCAAGATTTGCAGGACTCATGTGATCATTTACAAATATGTGAAGAATGCAAAGCAACTTGAGTAGCATGCCATTTTGTTCATGGAAGGTTAAAGGAGAAATCTTATTGTTCCATCTCTCGTACAAGGAAGTGTCCTTTCTCTCATCTCTGTAGTAGACCTTTTCTGGTGACAAGGTTTTTATTAATGATTTCTCAGTTTAAGACAGTTCTCAAGCATAGTGTTTAAGTACTGTCTCCTGTTCCTAAGCACAAGAAACTATTGCTTTACAAAAACAGAAACGCTAGAAGTGTTGAGGAGATAGGTTGGTGGTCTAAGTGCCTGCCTGTCAAGCACGGGAACCTTCGTTTGATCCCCAGCACAAAATGCTGTTCTGGCTCTAGAACTGCAGGTGTGCTTTGCCATCCCAAAACTGGTGATAGTATCACACATGTCTGTAGTCCCCACACCGAGGAGGCTGAGACAGGAAGATCACTATAAATCCTAGCTGTGGAGGGAGGCCTTGAACCAATTAATTATTTAATTAAAAAAGAAACGTAGAAGGCATATGTACTTAATTCAGCCTTCATTTATGAGATTGTTCGCACTTGTTTCAATGTTAATGAGTTAACAGTCCAAAATAAGAAGAGAATTCCTTATTTTCATGTGAAACTACTCTCAAAAGTAGTAAGGAAATACTTTATTACATGATATGGGTGAGAATAAGGTGTTAAAGAAGCTAATTAGATTGTTATAAGATTATGGATTTCAAAAAAAAAAAAAAAAAAAAAAACACAGTATATGGCATTTTCATGAGCAGAAACCACAAACTTTAAAATTGCCTTAGTCCAAGTTATAAAAATCTTGAGCCTTGCCAGGCATTGTATTATCACAAATAAGTCTTGCATTCAACTAAAGCTTTACACAAAGCTTGTATTGTACAATGTCGTTAAATAAATATCTAAAAACAAAAGTGATGATAATGTCATTGAAACCCCCAGGAACCAACTGCAACATCTCATTTGGAAAATTGTCCAGTATTCACTACTTCATGTCATTTTACATACATAATTAGTATAAAGCATCAGATACAAATTGCTCTACATTATAATAATGGATATTTAGCTTTGGGTGATGATTTTCCTTCTCTTCTTCCACAAGCACCATCTCAATACCCCAAAATTTACACATACCTGGCCTTGGTGTCTCACAGACAGCCCTGAGTTTCCCTGGGCACTAGACCCCTACCAGGGAGCCTGTGGTCTTGGCCAAACTCACATCCCGGCAGAGAGAGCCACAAGCCTGTTATCTGAGGCAGAGCAATAATAGGGGTTGTGCTATCCTCCCCAGCACCACCTTTTAGTGCCCACTGTGATCGATGGAGTGCTCCTGCCTAAGGCACCTGAAGAGATTTTGGCTGAAAGGAGCTTCAACACCGTCCCCTATATGGTAGGAATCACCAAGCAAGAGTTTGGCTGGCTGCTTCCACTGGTGAGTATGTACAGACCGCTTAGATGGAAACACTCCCTCCATGCACTCAGTCCTTACCTGGGTGTTACCCCCTTGAGAAGCTCTTTCTAAAACAATTTTTGATTGTCTTTCCATTAAATAATCCTGAAATGGCCTGGTTAGAGCATTCTTCAGAGGTAGGAATTGTGTAGCTGGTCAAAATGGAGGAATCTCAGAAAGGTGAGGAAGTTGGGGAGTCCAGGAGATTTTACATGGGGTGCAAAAACCTCCACCTGTGCCCATACTGTTGCTTCCGTAGGTCTTCACCTGAGGTATCAGGTATATAATTATAAATACTGAAAGAACGTTATTATATTTTCAGACATATCTGTCTCCTAAAATGGAAAAAGAAAGGTCATTTCTCTTTCAATCATAAATAAAAATATGATCCATTTTTGACAAAGATAAAGCAAGGCCTATATAACAAGAAATTTAACTTTTGTATATGACAAGGTCATTCAAACCCCCAAAAGATTTATCATGAAACTCTGTACTACAGTTTATAGATACTTTGTCATCTTGCTAAGCAAGATGTCATGAGCTACCTTTGGTGTGCTTGATATCTGCTCCTTTTAATCTTATTGATTTAAAGGGCATTTCAAGCCGGGCGTGGTGGCGCATGCCTGTAATCCCAGCACTCGGGAGGCTGAGGCAGGAGGATTGTTGTGAGTTCAAGACCAGCCTGAGCTACAAAGTGAGCTTAAGGCCAGCCTGAACTGCATAGTGAGACCCTGTCTCAAAAAGACCAAAAAAAAAAATAAATAAATAAATAATTAATAAATAAATAAATAAATAAATAAATAAATAAAGGGCATTTCAGCCATGTGGATATGTCATGGCCATTACTTGACCAATTTGCTTTCTGAGGAAGCCCGAGAGAATGTTTTCTCTCCCTGTGACTCTCCTTAAGCACACTCTGTAAAGCAATATTAATAATACTGAGCTATGAAAGGTCAAGTCAACAACTTCTGACATTGCCAGTCCTACGAATAATGCACTACTACTATAGACCACTTGGAATATTTTGCTGAATACATGCACCTACAGTATTTAAATGTCAAAGGAATACTCATCTCTGACAAAACTAAACAAAAAAGGCGATACAAATGATGGTCCATTCTGTATCTCTATATTCAAAATAGTAAAGATATATAGTTACTTTCTCTTAATTTAATGAATAGAAAAATTTGTAGCAATAGTGTTTGTGGACAGGATATAATGTCTGCATCTTGTGCTATGAATGAGCACTAAGAAGAAAACAATATTCAATGTATTAATTATTGAAACTGTCCTACTAATTGATTTTGAAACTCTCTTTCATTGCCATTTGTTTCTCAATGAAAGTATTAAATGGATAAAAATAAATAAAATAAAAATATGTACAAGTCAAAACACTGGGACATGTTTTATTCAGTAATTTGATTTCAATAGAGAAAATACCAGGCATGTCCTGAACTCCCTAACATCAAAGCCTGGAGTTGTTCAGGGCTGGATGAGTGAAGGAAGATATGTAGGTGTGAGGGGGACATCTATATTGTTAAGCCACTGGATTTATTCCCCCATGCTCATTCACAAGAGAAACAGACTTATATTCATGACAGGAATCTACAAGTTAAAGTGAGGCCCCCACAGAACTTAGACCTCCATTTTCCCATTGGCACTGTCAGACAGATCGAGCTATCTGCCCAGGTGTTTATATATGTGTAAGTGATGTCAAAATATTTCCAAAAAATAGCCCTCAGATATTTGAGGAAACTATTTTGGGTAAGATTTATATTGCAAAGGCAGGAGAAGAAAGGAGAATTGTAAGCTTTCTAAAGTAGTGGCTCTAAGAGAGCACTCATAATTTCCACATATGGTAGTATTGAGCTTTCTCAAGCAGTCACTTTAAGAGACTCGGGTCATATTAGGACAAGGTCTTAAGTTGGATGAAGCCAAATAGGACATGGGTTGTATCTCTTAGTCCAAAGACTTGAACAGAAGAGAATTCAGCAATTCCCAACAACTCAGTCATTATACCAAATTCATAATGATGATCTTGTTTTCTTCAGTTATCTGGACCAGTGTGTTCTGGACATAAGTTCATTAATTTGATAGATAATTTCACAGTCATAAAAGATGTAGGATTATCAGATCCCTGCACAGAAGCTTTATTCTACATTGGTTTGGTTGGTTCCTGTTATTTCATTTTCCTCAGAAATGCTTAACTATTCTTTTAACAGGTATTGAGTAATCCAATCCCTGAAGATAAGCTAGATGACCACATGGCCGCATCTCTCTTATGGAGGTTCTATCAGTTTGCTGTAAGCATGTGGGAAATTATGAGCATTAGTAGAACAAAAGAGTGGGGTTGGGAGAGGCTTATCCAAAGTAACATATCAAGACCTATAATCTGGAGTTTGGCCCATTTTTCTGCCTTTTTCACTTTACTAGCTAGGGAGGATTTGCACAAGGTTCAAGACTTTCATTATCAGTAATGTCTTCTTGACTGGCTGCAAAATCACCGTTGCTCAGACAGATCAGAATGTTGATGCATTTCAGAATGTTGATGCATTTCAGAATGTTCCTGAGGAATTGACTCCAATGTTGATGCATTTCAGAATGTTGATGCATTTCAGAATGTTCCTGAGGAATTGACTCCAATGGCCATTGAGAAGTATTTAGGAGGGACAGACGACCTTGCCCAAAAGAGAGAGCTGTTCTTGAACTTATTGGGAGACTTCATGTTTGGTATCCCATCTGTAATTATGGCTCGTGGCCACAGAGGTGAGTCTTAGAAACTGGGTGTGGGGTAGACTCTGATATATCATCTTTGTTCTCTGACCTGCCTAAGTCTTATTTAGATGTGTTGAAGTATTGGGTGTTAAAACTAACAGATTGATTCCTTGAGGCCTGAAGAAGGCCTTTTTGTTTTGTTTGTACCAGGAGCATATGAATAAAAGGGTCCAAATCGAAATTGTTAGTTGTGCAGTGATCCTATAAAATACCAATGAAAAGAGATAAAGAACTGACACAGGGAAAGAAAGAAGCCAAAAATAATGCCAAGCCAAAAGTATACCTATCATTCAAAAGCGGAGCTAGATTGATTTGAAAAATAAGTGGAATGGAAGACACATATCAGGGTTGTGCCTTCTTAGTATCCAAGTTTTGTGCCTTCATCCAGAAGTGTACACATGTCATTAGCTGAAGACAATTGCGGTAAGTGCTTAGTTTTATACTTGATCTCCTGCATAAATGGGCCTAGTGGTCTAAGCAGCCACATAAAAGAGTGAGAAAAACTTATAGCTGATGTCAGTGGGAGTAAGGCTGGGTTGCCCAGAATCACAGTTACCAAAGAGGCACCACCAGCATCTGCTAGAGGAGCTCTTTCCCTGAGGTTATGTTGGGTGTTGGACTTGAAGACAAATATTGGAAGATGGGTCTTATAGTATTTTCAAAGTTATATCTGGACTCAGGTTAGGTTAACTGTCAGACATAGGTGAAGAATAGAAGTTAATTATGGGATTAGAGAGTTGTCCAAGAGGAAGAGTGCCAAAAGCAAACTAGTAGATAATGTAGAGGTTGGAGAAATGCAGAGATTTTCAATATCTGTACTTGTTGCCAGCGTGGCCAAGTGGAGGGCTATATTGGGCATATTGAAGGATCTTCTGACATTGTCTTAGGGTTGTGTGGGTCCATAAACCCTGTTTATGGATAGGGATGCTCTGTAGGCAGAAGTTAACTCTATAAGTTAATTCCTTATAGATAGTATCTCAGAAGCTTCAGAGAACTTGTTGCTCCCAGGACTCATTCACAAACTCCAAGTCATTAAAACCATTTTTATTCTATGCTTCTGTCCCTACAATTTTGGTTCAGTTATAAAATTCTAGAGCCGGGCATGGTGGCGCATGCCTGTAATCCCAGCACTCGGGAGGCTGAAACAGGAGGATTGTTGTGAGTTCGAGACCAGCCTGAGCTACAAAGTGAGCTTAAGGCCAGCCTGAACTGCATAGTGAGACCCTGTCTCAAAAAGACAAAAAACAACAACAACAACAAAAAAAACCAATAAAATTCTATACTTGATATAAATATTACAAAAATTAATCTTAATACTTCTCTTTTAGTCTTCAATTTTGTGCAATTTCAATTCCTTTTGAACAACTTCCTGCAGTTGGGAGACTACAGTACAATAAGAAAGAGAGAATAAGTGCAAAAAGTACATATAGTGTTGTTTATTCTTATTTTTTTATTTCATAAAGAAAGTACAATAGTATAAAGCAGAGAAATTACAAGTAATACAGAATTTCACTTAATAAAATAATATGATTTTCAAAATATTTTTTGTAGTGTATAGTATTGTCTTCAAACTACTTGGTCATATTACCAGATATATGCATGTAAAATTGGAAGAAGAAATAAAAAATAAATATATAAAAAGGGAAAGCCAGTTAACTCAGCAGACTAAAGCACCTGCTTAGGCACAGAGCAGTAGCTGGGTTCATTATTAACCCTGCAGAAGAAAAGTTTATTGTTACCCTGCAACATATGCAATTCAGTTTACCCACACTATTAGTCCAAATATCAGACATCATAGGCATAACATGGAACATGTATTTTCCATCAATTATTGAGATTCTACACTCTAATTCTGTACAGAATATGAAGAAGAAAAAAAAATAAAAAAATAGGAATGAACACTTACATATATTTACATAGATATTTAGAAGTCAAAGATGTACTTCAACTATCTGTGTCCCTATACCTGCCTCTCTAAAAAGTTTCTTCAAATTTTTCTCTTTCCATTCTTTGATGATAACCACAGGTTTCCTGCACAGTCAGAAACTTGAGCCGTCTAATTGTGTATGCAGTACCATAAATTGTGCAACATTCATGTGTTCACAGATGCTGGAGTCCCCACCTACATGTATGAGTTCCAGTATTGTCCAAGCTTCTCACCAGATTTGAGACCCAGGACAGTGCTAGGAGACCATGTAGATGAGATTTTCTCAGCGTTTGGTGTTCCATTTTTAAAAGGTAATGTCAATTATTTTCTTTAGTGAGATACTGCGTCATTTCTAATGTTTTTGGTTTTCTTTTTTACTCATTTTTATTCTCTTTTTTAAGAAAGGTTATGGATCTTTTCTGGCTAACTTAAGAGTTAGGGGACTTAATGCTTTTTGTGTGATGACTTTGACCAAGTTTCTCCTTTTTTGTTAGATTCTTGATTCTATGTCACAGGGCTAAACTATGTGGGTAGAACACAGCCTTTCCCCTGCTCTCACATGCATGAGAATAGATGGGTGCTCACATTGCCCAACTTGAACATGACATAAGAGAGAAAGGAGCTGAATCTTATTGAGGGCAAAAATGCTGTTGCTTGATTTGCTACTGTCTAGAATCTATCATACTGTGAGTGATGGCTAATAAAAGTTCTAATTTTATATGTCCAGCTCTCTGCCTGTCACTTCATGTATCCAAAACATGGATTTTAATCTTAATATATTTAATAACATAAAATACAGTGAGCTTTTTCTTAAATGTACTAAGTTCTTCAGTTTGACTTGTAAAGCACCTTAGGGCTCTTCGTGACACACATATGTCTTTGTGCATCTCTCACTTCGCCAGTTCTATACATCCTTTGCTGTTATAATGTATTTCAGACCCTAGGAAATGTAAAAGTGTACAGGAAAATATCTTTGCTACCTTTCTGTTATTTCTGAGACAAAAATACCAGACCCTCAAAGTTAAGGATTGACCAATTTATCTCGCACCCAGTTTGTAGAAGTTTCTGTACATACCTGGCTGGCTTCAAGGAATAGCAGTACATGTCAGAGGGCAATAGTTCATGAGCGTAGAAGAGAAAAATATCACCAAAACCAAAGAGGAGGAGCGGCAGGGAGAAAGCCTCTTTCTTTTCCTTATATTGTATGCTGTCTACCTGCTCCAGGGCAAGTATAGTATTCAGACCCATAATTCCATCATTGGACCCTGAACCAATCACAAAGTGTAGAAGCCCTGCATAGTGTGAGGCTACAGTTGGGCAGAAAACATAACAGAAAATTAAAATGTATACAGTAAACTATGTTCTTCCAACATAGCTTAGCCCTATGACATGGAATCAAGAATCTAGCAATTTTATAAGATCAAGGAAAATTTGATGTGTGACATTGTAATCATGAGGGCTATAAGTTAAAAGACAAAGGCAGCCAGCATGTGCATGGATGTCGGGTCTATGGCTGAGTCATATACAACGAGTCTCAAGATTAATACATAGCAAAGGCAAGAATACTCTTGAATTCCAGAGTTTTGACTCCACAGACAAGGAATAAAGGCCAAGAGTCTAAGGTTGTTACAAATCACTGTGCTTCAAATGCTGGTGCCTAAATGAACCACACTTTGAGTACTAAATACTGTTTTGGGCTTTCACTTTTGTGCAGAGGGAGCCTCAGAAGAAGAGATCAATCTCAGCAAGAGGATGATGAAATTCTGGGCCAACTTTGCTCGGACTGGGTGAGGCTGGTAGCAAAAAAAAAAAAAAAAAAAAAGAACTGGTGATTGTATGGTTAGGCATATCTGCTAGCCCAGGGTGTCTTCTACAGTTTGAGTGACTGAACATCAGCCCCCTGCACCCTGCACCACAGCACTGTCAAACTGGGAGTCTCCTGTAAAGGTATAAGGAGGAGATAGGAAAAACTATCAGTGGAGGCTCATGGATATTTTTATTGTTGTTGTTGAGATAAGCCAGTCAGAAAAATGTGGGAACCATGGAGTATTTTGGAGAATTAACTTTAATTCTGTTCCCAGGAACCCCAATGGGGAGGGGCTGCCCCAATGGCCCGAGTATGGTCAGAAGGAAGGATACCTACAGATTGGTGCCACCACTCAGCCTTCACAGGGACTGAAAGACAAAGAAGTGGATTTCCACACCAAGCTTCTAGCCAAGAAGAAAGCAGTGAATCCACACCTTAATGGACACATAGAGCTCTGAAAAGAAGCCTAGGCTCAGGGGCCAGTGGTTCTGTGCCAGCCCCGTCCCTGGGGCATACTGAGAAGGTGGTTGAGACTGAATGTGGTGGCGCACGCCTGTAATCCCAGCACTTGGGAGGCTGGAAATAGGAGAATCACTACGAGTCCGATCTAATAGTGAGACCCTGAACACCCTGTAAACCCTTCCCTAAAATACAGAATAAAGTAAAACAAAACAAAATCTTTGTTCTCTTTGATTCTCCCTAGTTATGCAACTGTTTCTTGGCTGTGGGCACATTGGAGCCACATGGAAATCTACACCCATCACAGACACTTCTCCGTGGCCATCATTCAGGTGAACATGAAAGTTTGGGAGGTGTTAAGACTATCTCTAGTGCACAGGTATGGAATGCTGCTCAGATCATTTCTGCTTTGGAAGGGAATTCTAAAGTCATTGCAGAAACAGCAGCAAGAGCTGTCTCCTTTGGATCATTCATGGAAATCTATTAAGAAAGGAAAGAAAAGAAACATTTAAAACTCTATCATGTCTGATTTGGTACAGATTTTTGAATGAAGATCCTTAGAGATCTTTAACTCCTGAGGAATGGAAGATTCATAGAGAAACTACATCATAGGTCATGGGATAGGGGATCCCCTCTTTGAACTAGTAAAACACTACAGAAAGCTTTGCTTAGTACAAAGTTAAACTCATAAACACCAAGTAATTGAAATCTGTTTATATTATGTTAAAGACTTAGATAAACCATTTATGAAAAATATTATATACAACAACAAAAAAGAAAAATATGGTGAAAAATGAAGATAGCACTTTAAAGTACCATGTCACAAGGATTTAAATTTTCATTTAATTGATATTTCATTATTTGCACATGTAATAAAATCATTTGAAGACAGGTATTGTCTAAAGAAGATACTCACCAAAGAGTTTTTAAAAGAGGCTTGCATAGTATCCAAGTAGGGAAGATGAAATGGAATTGTTAAAAACTTCAATGTCAAATTAAAATGAATAAAAAAATCTTCAATGTCAAAGCAAAAACATAGGAATAATTATAAAACTATTGAAGGAAAAAGGTATTGCTATAAATCAAAAATGATTGAACCCTGCAGTAAAAAGAGATCATTAGTTTGGGTATAAAAGGCAACCACAACAATATGCTGTCTGACAGGAAGATATTTATACTTTATGTCTTTTGGAAACCTTTAACCTCTGCATCACTCTGACCTTTCCTGGTCCTTGTCTGCAGAAGCATTTTGCTGAATTCAAGTGCCTACAATTTTTGGACTGGCATCAAGTATGAAAAGGTCCTTTAGTGACTTCTCCAAATATAGCTTCTCTACCAGCAATGGAACAGCCATCTCTGACAGAACAAAACAAAAAAGGGATATAAACATAAATGAATATTTTGCTGTAATATATATATATATGCATATATGTGTGTATATATGTATATATATTTATATTTATGCATATATATATATATATATATATATATATATATATATATATATATGCTTTTCTCTAATATTGCTTTTTTTGTCCCCCCTCATGGTACCAGGGATTGAACTCAGGACCTTGTGCTTGTCAGGCAAGCACTTATTCCACTGAGCTATCTCTCTGCTTACATGCACTAATATTGTTTAGAAAAGATATCATGCCTGTATTTTGTCCTCTGGATAACTAATTTGAAGATAACAATATACAGTGTATTAATTATTGCAACTTTCCCACTAACCTGTTTTCAAACTGTTCCTTTGTTATCTTGTTATTTTTCTTATTAAAATGAATTTAAAATAAAGCCTGAGGTGTCAAGAACATTCAGAGCTCACCAATCTCACAATGGTCCCTCCCCTAAACACCTCTATACCCCAGCCAGTCTTTCCTTCCCCTCTTAAGCCAGGAGAGACCTTCCTGAGATGCCTTCATCCCCACACCAAAGACTGCAAGTATTGATTGACATAAAACTTTTCATTTTTTTCTGGTGGAAGTGTAACATCATCAGTTTCTATTTGAAAACCAAACTTTGAATGAAAGAAACACATGATGAACATAAGCAAATAGGTTAAATGTATATTGAAAAAGATACACTAAACTGATACACAACTAAAAGAAAATGCTGAGAATCCAAAATATTATAGATGAATAAATGTTGAAAAATTCTTTGGAGGGATTGTTCAAAATACCAATGATTTGCCATGTCGCTCTCTAGTACAACTGAAGTAAAAAAAAAAAAAAAAAAAAAAAAAAAAAAAAAAACTTTGTCTTCTTGAATGGCACTGAGACATCTATTCTTAATTTTCAAACTTTTTGTTGCATACCCTGGATCCACAATCACTGAGTCTGAATAGTGTGGTATGTGTTTCCCAGATTGCGGGAACCAATAAAAATATCTTCTTTTAAAATGTCTTGAACCTTTATGAATATACTTTGCTGAGCAATTTTGGAAATCACTGCTATCATTTTGCATTATCATTTAGGGCATCAAGATTTTCAGAAGATAAAATGAATCTAATGCCAGGCACCTTTGAATTTTTTATGTTTTGAAAATCTCGCTTTCTTTCTTTCTTTCTCTTTCTTTCTTGCTCTCTCTCTCTCTTTCTCTCTCTCTCTCCTCTCTCTTTCTTTCTTTCTCTGTATGTTACCTGATATCCAGCTGAAGGAAGCTGATGTAATTGGGAACATCAGCTTTCCTCCAGGAGCAGGCTCATGGGTTGCTAGAAATGATATGCTTAGAGAATTTTTGAAGAATGTGATCCACACTATACTAAATGTTTCAGTTTTAAATCAGGACTATATACAGTGTCATTTCCCTATAGCATTTGCAAAGGGTAAAATGTTTGTCCACCACAGGAAAAGGATAAACTCTTTATTCTTCTACAACCTTTGTACTTGTAGAGCAAGCTCCTAAAGAGCTTCAGATAAAGGTATAAAGGTACCACTCCTCCCAGGGCTCTGTTTGTTCTCTTCTCCTGAGGGCCCTTTGTACTTCAGAACTTTTCCCCACTTCTGAGGCCCAGGGCTCCTCCCTCTCAGCCCCAGTAGAGACAGGGAGAGAAGGGCTTTTGCTCAGACCTTGACTCTAGGACGCTTACCTGCCTACGATAATTCAGCTGACTCAGTGTCAGAAGAGTCTCCCTTCGCAGAGCTGGGATACGTCCCGTTCAGGCATAGTTCTTGTGCTCTGCTCCCTTGTGCTTAGAATACGCCTTATTTATGTGCCTGGAAAAGAAACAGAGGGAGATGGAAACTTACACAATGGACTTACTATTGAATGTGTCAGAACACAAAGCAGATTCACTGATGACGTGTTTGCTGTGCTCCCAGGGTGGGCTGGAGCTCAATACTGGACAGAGAGGTTGACTAGGTGATGACACAGCATTGGAGGGGTGGAAACATTACCATGAATATCCCAGGTGGTATGGAGCCAACCAGGTAATCACATGGATTATGAACATGTGACTGTGCAACACAAAGATCATATTGCTGTCAAATGTTTTGCAGACCAGAAGAGCTTTCTTTGACCTCTGCAAAAATGTTGAAAAGAACAAGGAAATCATATTAGTCCCTTTGTTTGAGAAGCAAACCACATTGGTCTTGCCTCGTGTATTGCCTAACATCTGTTCAACAGAAGGCACTAGAAATGGGTGTTTCTGCCCAAGAAGCTATAACAATTGTTGTCTGAGATTCAGAGCTTTATAAAGAAGACAGGTTTATATAACTCACAGTTATAGAGGTTCGAGAACATTATAATGAGTTTTTCTTGCCAATGTGAAGTCTTCATGGAATTTCACTGATGAGAGCAGATTCAGAAAAGAACAGATAGTGAGACAGGCTGCCAGAGACCTGGCAAGGGCCCTGCTCAATTCACTTTATAATAACCACTCCTATTAGAGCTATCCTGGTCTTGTGAGAACTAAGTTGACTTCTCCTGAGATTGGTGCTCAGTGACCTAATTACGTCACAATAGTCCCAGGTCATCATTTTCCAAGACCTTGCAATGAGGCCAGCCTGGACAGGATTCCAGCACGCAGACCTCTGTGGATTCAGATCCTATCCAAACGAAGTCATAGTAGGGGTGATATGATCTAAGATTAGGTTGTTTCTCCTCTGATCTGTGTGTCTACCATTGACTAGATGCTGACCATTTATCTGCACTTTCCTTTTATAAAGTGGTACTTAAGGCTCTGACATTTACCCCATAGAATTTGAGTAGATGTATGAGTTGCAATTTATTACCTAGATGTTTTAGATAAGTTTAGTTTGGATTTCTTTTATTACATACAATATAATCTTTAAAATAACTATCATATTTGTCAGTTTATATTCTTTCATAACTTAGGTTTATACAAATAAAATAAAAATTTTATTTGTATCAATATTTTCTCCTTTATTTGATATTAAAATCAAATAAATATGAAAAAATATTTAAGTTTTAAATTTCAGATAGTGAACATACACATATCTGTGCATGTATACAAACACTTATGAAATATAATATTATGCATTGATTAACTTATACCAAGTGACTTAACGTTTGTAATTTTCGTGCTAGTCAAGAAACAGAGTATTATCTGCATCCCAGAAACTGTCCTGAGATCAATACCATGTTTCACTACTTTCTCTCTGCCCAGCTACCCTCAGTGGTGACTATTAATCTGGCTCTTGGTAGGATATGTTAGTTTGTCCATTTGTGTGTTTTGTACTAACAGAAACAAGTACTCTTGCCCCTGACTTATTTCTATCTACAGCTCATTTTTGAAAATCCCCTAGTGTTGTGCATGGATGTCCTTTGCTCCTGATCAGTTTGTAAGTCATTCAACATGGTGGAAATGAGCCATCATTTTTTCCTTCCACAACAGTGAACCTTTGGATACCATATGACTCTGCTCAGGTGGTCATAACACAAGCCCTCAAGTAGGGTTACAATCAGTTCCTTTTAGCATAGTGCTGCAGACTAGGGATTCCACACCAAAGTGCTACCTAAGTAGATTGCTGGGAATGCCTCTTTTTGTCGTTTTGAGGCTTTGTCACTTTTTGAACCCTCACAAGGCTGTGTGTGTGTGTGTGTGTGTGTGTGTATTCTGAAAGTTATTCTTATTTTAAAAATGTCAAATCAATTTTCTGTGGCTAGGACCTCATCTTTCAGTGCAATTCAACCTTACTTGGCCTATAAATGGTTTATGTCCATGAAGATTCACACTGAATGCAGTCTTCAGCATTGGAATGTGAAGAGTTACAAAAATCACTCTGTGACAGATGGTCGCTAGCTTGAGATTATGACAAACAGTGCTGTCATGAATACACTGGAAGCTGTGTGTATGAATGGGTGTGTGTGTATGTGCGCATGTGATTTGACACAGGGTCTCACTCTATATTTCAGCCTGCATTGAATTCACTATATAGGCCAAACCAGTGTAAAACTCATGTTGATTCTCCTGCCTCACCTTCTCAAGTTCTGGGATTATAGCAGGAGTGCACCAGTATACCTAGTTAGAAATTATCTTTTCACCAAAACTTCCCCGGATCGCCTGCCTTAAAGCCCTCTGAGCAAGTGAGAAATTCCTCGACTCTCAGGGCAACAAAGTTCAGTGAGTGTAGAACTCTAGGCCCAGCGTGCCTGAGAGACAATTCCCAGGGATTCCCTGCTCCCCCCACCCCCCGAGGACCAGTGAGAGCTCCAGGCACACTGTGCCAGAGAAACATTTCCAGGTGATTATCGGTCTCACCCCACAACCCAAGACCCAGTGCAGGTTGGCCTGGAGTGAGAGATCCAAGCCTGCCACGCCGGAGAGACATTTCTCAGCAATCCTCGGTCCCACGCCACGGAACGAAACCCAGCACAGCCTGGCCTGTGAGTGAGGGCTCCAGGCGCACTGGACCAGAGGGACCTTTCCTAGCCCTCTCGGGTTACGGCCTGTAGAACGGGAATCAGGACAGGCTGGCCGAACCAGTACAGCCTACTCAGTGAATAAGATCATTCACTATCCTTTTGTGCGCCCAGAAGACCCACCAAAGCCCAGGTCCACCCACCTGAGGAATGACCTGCGTGACACAGGAGGGCTGACCCAGGGAAACAACACAGGGGAACCAAACGAGCTGCAGCAAAAAAAAGGAACTGAACACAACAGCTAGATCCAGGATAGGCATATCTGGAAAATCTCAAACTTAGTACACTTTCACACGATCTCATAACAAGCTAAGGTTATAGCTGCACCAAAGCTCTACACCAAAGGTCAAATGTCAGTGCTATACAAAATGACAAAGAGAAGGGGAAAAATGCAATCCCAGACCTCAAGTCCATCATGAAGGGCACAGGACACTAGCTCAGCTATAAGGAATGAATTAACAGATACAGCAGCAAAGGAACAACAGCAGAAAGCTATAGAGGATATAAAACGAGAAGTAATTCCCCAAATTAAAAAAGAAATATTTGAATACATAGTATCTGAAATAAAGAATGAATTCCAGAAACATTGGGTGGAAAAACTATGCTCACCCAGAACAAGCACAGAGAGCACTTTTCCAACTGATATATATAAATTAACAGAATCTGAAGCAAAGAAACAACAGCAGGAAGGACATGAGGAACTCAAAGCGGAAATAAGTTCTGAAGTCAAAAAAGAACTTTTTGAAGTCATAGGATTTGAAATACAGAAATAATTCCAGAAATATACAGAGGAAATCCAACTTGGAAGAAACACCTCAGGAAAAGAATTAATAACTACCTCTAAAGAAGACATGGATAAAAAAATTGAGGAGATCAGAAATATGATGGATTCCTTGAATGAGCAATACAGAAAAGAAATAGAACACATGAAGCACAGTCAAAGAGATATAGAAGAACTAAAAATAGCAATCACGAGTCTACAAAACCGTCTGAGTGAAAGCAAAGACAGAGTTTCAGATCTTGAAGATGCCGGAACAGCTAGTGAACAGGTGAGAAAGGATCTCATAAAAACATTTAGAATGCAGGAAAAAATAATCCATCACCTGCAAGATGACGCCAGGATGAACAATGTGAGAATAATTGGTATCAAGGAGAATGAAAGAGTCAATACAAATGACATAAAAAGAATTTGGGGAGAAATAATTGCAGAAAACCTCCCAAATATAAGGAAACAATCCAACATTCAGGTTACCGAAGCATACAGAACACCAAATAACCACAACTCAAGTAGAAACTCACCGAGACATATAACAGTTAAGATTCCAGAAATCCAACAGAAAAATAATATACTGAAAGCTGATAGAGAGAAGGAGCTCATATTCAAAGGAAAACCCATCAGAATTACAGCCGACTTCTCTACACAAACAATGAAGGCAAGAAGAGCATGGAGCAGCGTTCTTCAAGTACTACATGAAAAAAATTCCAGCCCAGACTATTATACCCTGCAAAACTCTCTTTCAAGTTTGATGGAGAAGGACTCCGCCATCTTCCTCAATCCCGCCGGCGCCAGCCCAGCCCCAGAGACCGGCCAGAGACAGCGCGGCCCACTCCACCATCATCCTCCATCCGGGAGGGTGGAGGCAGTCCGCCCAGCCCCAGAGATCTCCCAAGACAGCAAGACCAATGCCAGCAGTTTACTCGATTCCGACCATGCAGCCCAGCCAGAGACTGGCCTGAGACAGTGGCTGACTCCAGCAGACTCCTGAATCCCGCGCCAAGCTCTCCCAGCGAGAGCGAATTTATGTGACTCACGAGGCTTCCCAGATCAGTGAGAGTGTGCTGATTCTGAGGGAGAGCCATTGGCTTCTTCCCACGCGTGCTACACGGATCCCTGCCCACAACCCCTCCAAGCCAGTGACTAGCCTGAAACCTCAGGACCCACTCACCAACACCTCCCCGGATACCCTTACCTAAAGCCTGCTGATCGAGTGGGAATTTCCCCAATTCTCTGGGCATCAAAGGTCAGTGAGTGTAGAACTCCAGGCCCGCCGTGCTCGAGAGATATTTCCCAGGTCTTACCTGCCTCCCACCCCCCGTGGCCCGGTGACAGCTCCAGGCACACTGTGCCAGAGAAACATTTCCAGGTGATTATCGGTCCCACCACACAGCCCCAACCCAGTGCCAGTCGGCCTGGAGTGAGAACGCCAAGCCTGCCATGATGGAGGGACATTTTTCAGCAATCCTCGGTCCCACGCCACGGAACAAAACCCAGCATAGCCTGGCCTGTGAGTGAGGGCTCCAGGCGCACTGGACCAGAGGGACCTTTCCCAGCCTTCTTGGGTAACGGCCTGTAGAACGGGAATCAGGACAGGCTGGCCGAACCAGTACAGCCTACTCAGTGAATAAGATCATTCACTATCCTTTTGTGAGCCCAGAAGACCCACCAAAGCCCAGGTCCACCCACCTGAGGAATGACCTGCGTGACACAGGAGGGCTGACCCGGGGAAACAATACAGGGGAACCAAACGAGCTGCAGCAAAAAAAAGGAACTGAACACAACAGCTAGATCCAGGATAGGCATATCTGGAAAATCTCAAACTTAGTACACTTTCACCCGATCTCATAACAAGCTAAGGTTATAGCTGCACCAAAGCTGTACACCAAAGGTCAAACATCAGTGCTATACAAAATGACAAAGAGAAGGGGAAAAATGCAATCCCAGACCTCGAGTCCATCAGGAAGGGCAGAGGACACTAGCTCAGCTGCAACGAATGAACTAATAGATACAGCAGCAAAGGAACAACAGCAGAAAGCTATAGAGGATATAAAACAAGAAGTAATTCCCCCAAATTAAAAAAGAAATATTTGAATACATAGTATCTGAAATAAAGAATGAATTCCAGAAACATTGGGTGGAAAAACTATGCCCACACAGAAAAAGGGCAGAGAGCACTATTCCAGCTGATATATGTGAATTAACAGAATCTGAAGCAAAGAAACAACAGCAGAAAGATCATGTGGAACTCAAAGCACAAATAAGTTCTGAAGTCAAAAAAGAACTTTTTGAAGTCATAGGATTTGAAATACAGAAATGGAAGAAACACCTCAGGAAAAGAATTAATAACTACCTCTAAAGAAGACATGGATAAAAACATTGAGGAGATCAGAAATATGACGGATTCCTTGAATGAGCAATACAAAAGAGAAATAGAACACATGAAACACAGTCAAAGAGATATAGAAGAACTAAAAATAGCAATCACGAGTCTACAAAACCGTCTGAGTGAAAGCGAAGACAAAGTTTCAGATCTTAAAGATGCTGGAACAGCTAGTGAACAGGTGAGAAAGGATCTCATAAAAACAATGAGAATGCAAGAAAAAATAATCCATCACCTGCAAGATGACGCCAGGATGAACAATGTGAGAATAATTGGTATCAAGGAGAATGAAGGAGTCAATACAAATGACATAAAAAGAATTTGGGGAGAAATAATTGCAGAAAACCTCCCAAATATGAGGAAACAATCCAACATTCAGGTCACTGAAGCATACAGAACATCAAATAACCTCAACCCAAGTAGAAACACACCGAGACATATAATAGTTCAGATCGCAGAAATCCAACACAAAACTAATATACTGAAAGCTGCTAGAGAGAAGAAGGAGCTCACATTCAAAGGAAAACCCATCAGAATTACAGCCGACTTCTCTACACAAACAATGAAGGCAAGGAGAGTATGGAGCAGCATTCTTCAAGTCCTACACGAAAACAAATTCTAGCCCAGACTATTATACCCTGCAAAACTCTCTTTCAAGTTTGATGAAGAAGTGAAATACTTAAACGACAAAGAACAACTAAAGAATTTCATAATCACAAAGCCATCCCTTCACAGACTGCTGAAAGATGTTCTAGAGAGAGACCACAAGTACCAGAACTCCAGGAAAGAGAATGGAAGGAACCCAATAAACAGGGCAGTCAATTAAATACAGGTTACAAAGGAGTAAACAATACCAGGTAAATATCATGACAAACATAAGTCAGCACATTTCAATTATAACCATCAATGTACTGACTCAATTCTCCAATTAAGAGAAATAGACTGGCACAGTGGATTAGGAAACAAAATCCAACAATATGCTGTATACAAGAAACACACTTAACTCAAAAGGACATTCATAGGCTCAAAGTCAAAGGATGGAAAACAATAGCACATGCAGCAGCACCTGAGAGAAAAGCAGGAGTAGCAATTCTGTTCTCAGACAGTCTCAACTTCAAACCAAGAATGATCAAATGACACAAAGAAGGCCACTATATATTGGTCAGCGGAAAAATTCAACAGCAAGAAGTAACACTCATGAATATCTATGCACCAAAAACAGGAGCACCCAACTATGTGAGACAAATCTTAAGGGACATGAAAAACTTAATGTCTAAGAACACAACCTTAACAGGAGATCTTAACATACCCTTATCTCAAAAAGATAGTTCAACCAGACAAAAAATTAGCAAGGAAGTGGCAGAACTGAACCAGAGCTTGGAACAAATAGACCTGGTGGACATATACAGAGTCTTCCACACAACCACAGCTGAATACACAATTTTTTCAGCTGCACATGGGTCATTTTCCAAAACAGACCACATACTAGTCCAGAGGTCATACCTAAGTATATGCAAGAAAATAGAAATTATCCAATGCATACTATCTGACCACAATGCAATGAAATGGGAAATAAATGACAAAAGAAAACAGAAAAACCCACTATATTCATGGAAACTAAACAACACCCTACTCAGCAATCAATGGGTTGCAGAAGAAATTCAACAATAGCTACAATTCAATGAAAATTCAAGAACAACTTACCGGAATTTATGGGATGCGATGAAAGCAGTTCTTAGAGAGAAAATCATAGCTATGAACTCACACATTAGTAACACAGAAAGGGAACAAATTAGCACCTTAATGTTGCACCTCTGACAACTAGAAAAAGAAAAGCAAACAAAACACAGAGCGCAAAGACGGGAAGAAATCATTAAGATTAGAGCAGAAATTAACTCAACTGAGATGAAAAAAAAAAAAGTTCAAAGAATCCACAAATCAAAAATTTGGTTTTTTGAAAAACTAAATAAAGTTGATAAGCCTCTTGCCAACCTCATCAAAAAGAGGCAAAAGAAAATTCAAGTACAAGCGATAAGGAATAAAAAGGGTGAAATCAACACAGACACACTGGAAATTCAGAAGATTATCAATAATTACTTTGAGAACCTTTACGCTCACAGAAAGAAGACACAGAAGAAATGGACATATTCCTTGAAAGGTACAAATTACCAAAAGTGAATCAAGAAGATGTAACAACTCTCAATAAGCCGATAACTGCCAACGAAATATGAAACATAATAAAAAGCCTACTGACAAAGAAAAGTCCAGGTCCTGATGGATTCACAGCTGAATTCTACAAGAAATTTATAGAAGATATAATCCCCACACTTCACATGAACGTGAAAAGGATAAAGTCCTCCCAAAATCATTTCTGGAGGCAAGTGTAATACTGATACCAAAACCAGGGAAGACACAACCAAAAAGGAGAACTACACACCAATCTCCCTCATGAACATAGATGCAAAAATACTCAACAAAATTCTGGCAAATAGAATACAGCAAATCATCAAGAAGATCATGCACCGTGACCAGGTAGGATTCATCCCAGGGATGCAAGGATGGTTCAATATTCAAAAATCTATAAATGTAATACATTATATTAATAGACTGAAATCTAAAAACCACACGATCATCTCAATTGATGCAGAGAAAGCCTTTGACAAAATCCAACACTCATTCATGTTCAAGGTCCTACAGAAAATTGGAATAGGTGGACTCTATCTTAACTTGATAAAAGCCATCTATGACAACCCAAAAGCTCATATAATCCTAAATGTGGAAAAACTGAAATCTTTTACTCTTGAATCAGGTACAAGACAAGGATGTCATCTATCACCCCTCCTATTCAGTATAGTCTTGGAATTTTTCACAACAGCTATTAGAAAAGAGGAAGAAATAAAGGGAATAAGAATAGGTAAAGAAGAAGTTAAATTATCACTCTTTGCAGGCGACATGATACTTTACTTGGAAGACCCCAAAAATTCCACCAAGAAACTACTAGAACTGATAGGGAAATTCAATAGCATAGCAGGATACAAAATCAATACTCAAAAGTCAATAGCATTCCTCTACACAGATAACAAGCATGCTGAAAGAGAAATAATAGAAACAATACCTTTTACAATAGCACCACAGAAAATGAAATACCTTGGGATTCACTTAACCAAGGAAGTCAAAGATCTTTTCACGGAAAATTATAACACACTAAGAAAAGAGATTATAAAGGATTTCAGAAAATGGAAAGATATTCCATGCACCTGGATAGGAAGAACCAACATCTTGAAGATGGCCATACTCCTAAAATTGTAGTTGAGATTTAATGCAATCCCTATCAAACTGCCACCAACATACCTCCCAGATATAGAGAAATCATTCCTAAAATTTATTTGGAACCACAAATGACCTAGAATAGCAAAGGCAATCTTGGCAAATAATGACAAGGCAGGAGGCATCACAATTCCTGATTTGAAATTATACTACAAAGCCACTGTGATAAAATCAACATGGTATTGGCAACAAAATAGACCTGAGGATCAGTGGAATAGATTAGAAGGTGCAGAGGCATCTACGAAAACACTCAGCTATCTTCTCTTCGACAAAGGGGCTACACAAGCTCACTGGAGGAAAGATAGCCTCTTTAACAAATGGTTCTGGAAAACATGGCTTTCTACATGCTGAAAAC
>PVKA01023775.1:0-35146 GCA_004027165.1 Ctenomys sociabilis | reverse complement strand
AAAAAAAAAAAAAAAAAAAAAAAAAAAAAAAAAAAAAAAAAAAAAAAAAAAAAAAAAAAAAAAAAAAAAAAAAAAAAAAAAAAAAAAAAAAAAAAAAAAAAAAAAAAAAAAAAAAAAAAAAAAAAAAAAAAAAAAAAAAAAAAGATAAGGTACAAGAGGAAATATCAGTCAAAAGAAGAGAAATTAAAACAGACACAGATAAAAATATAGAGGAGGTTAGACAGATGGTTAGCACATTGAATATACAAACATAAATAAGAAAGACAAGAAGTCTAGTCAGTCAAAAACTTCACTGAATGTATATGCAACAGATTGTACAAAGATATGCATAAAATTCCAGACCTGGAAAACAGGAATGGAACCAGTAAAGAGGAAAAGAAAGATATTTCAGAAATAAGAAGAGACTAGGAAAAGGCAACCCAACAACCACAAAGGAAGGGAAGAAGACATAACAAGAAATACATATTTAGAAGACCAGAATGACAGGCACTCCAAGCATGACCCTATTATTTCACATTGCTGTCTTCAGAGCAGTTGCTTAGTTCATAGGTATCAGCATATATAGTCAGTCAGGGTGAGAATCCTACCAATTAACTGCTAGTTTCAAAAACCTGCTTATGTTTCTCAGGGTCATTTCCTTACCCATTTTGTGTATATAAGAGTATGGCTTTACCCTTGTCATGTTTCCCAGCTTTTCTCCTTGCCCTCTCCTCACTGTCCAATCTGCAAGTTCTTGCATTCTTTTAATTACAATATTAAACAGAGGCGAGATAAGCTAATAGAATTATGTTGAAAAATATATATAATATTCAAAACTTTATGATTTACAAGTGCTTTGAATGTTTGTAAAGTAAGTTAATAAAGACTGAAACTATTTCATATAATATGGAAAATAAACAATATAGGCTGATCTAAATGTAAAGTTTCTACGTATAAACCAATTTCTGGAAGAAAATATACTAAGTTAAAAAATATTAAAATATGAAGTAGCTAATTTTAAGTATCAGATAATAGTCAGAACTTTTATAATGAGGAAATTTAAACACTTCTAAGAATACCAATGAAATCAAAATGAAGAATTACATGGGTATGAACAAGAATTTAAGCTTATGAATATATCGTATAACTGTAAGTTGTAAAAATCCAATACTAAGTGGGATTTTAAAAATCTAGGGCTCAGGGAGATGGCTCATTGGAATAAGTGCTTCCCTGGAAATAGCAAGGGCCTTAGTTCAATTCCCTGGTTCTGCCAAAAAAAAAAAAATAGAGTTTTTGAAATAATGGTGAAGTATTTTTAATTTTAAAGAAATTAATAAAAATTAAAAATTTACAGGAAGTTTGCAAGGAGCTACTCTTTAAGTGTATTCCTTTCAATTTAAAGCTGTATAACTAAAGCACTATACTTATTTGATGTCTAGAAAGAATCTAACAAACATGCATACTACAACATAAATGCAACATAAGTAATGTCTGATTAGTAAGGATTGGTCATTGTCAATTTCAATTCTTGAAACTGGAAATTTAAAGTATGGGCAAATCTTAATAACTCAAGGTAAGTAATGCAATGATTTAAGTATTGAATATTACACAAAGACCTGAAAATATATCAACAAAGGTTTTAAGGCCTTTAAAAAGTCTTACAAATTTTAAGAAATCCAAGGGATGTAAAAGATGGGTGTTTTTACATACATTAACATAGGACTGTAAATGAACAAAGCATGAAAAAGTCAGAAGATACATTTCAAAAATTTAAAAAAATATAACTCATAAAGAAAACTATAAGATAATTTTTTCAATAATTAAAGGCCTCCTAATGTCAATATGAAAAATGATTATAATATTGAGGTAATGTTAGTATAAACTAGAGTTGAGAAAGTAAAATATAAATATCTCTGAAACATGAGAAGTGCCATATTGAGAAGGCAAAAGGAAGGTTGTATTCACAAATATGAAAACAACATTTCATCTTTAAGATTTTCAGATATTAAGTGGTTGATAAATCACGTAGTTGGGATAGATTTTTATGCAATACCACTCTTCAGTATTACTGAGAAAAACGAAATTACACTTTGCTGTGGAAAATTTTGTAAAAATTTATCAAAGTTACACATATTGCTAGCTAATTTTATAACTAAAATGAACATTCAGTTAAAAACACTACATGCATCATGGAATTTGATTAGAGCTGAACAGATAGACAGTTCTCCAGAGGTTTTTGTAATTACTGCAGGCCATGAACATCGGCAGAAGTGGTTCTTTGTTCTACACCATTTCTTCCATAAGGTTTGGTTACTGCACAGTTCTGGAAAATAAAGATGAAAATGCCATCTAGTAAAAAAGTCAATAACCTCATCTTATACTTGATGGACAAGATTTTTATCAGAAGACTGAAATATGAGTTAATATACATATGACATAATGAATATAATATATGTGATGACATAAGGATATAATATGATAGTGCTTAATTTATACATTAGGAAAATTAGGAAACTAACAATAATAAAGAATAATATAATCAACATATTATTATTGTAGGGCCTGGAATATAGCTCAGTGGAATAAGCATTTTCCTGGCAAGCAAGCAAAGGCTACTGTTTTAAGACTATACTTCCTGTGTTGATAGGGGAAGTTGTAATGTTGGCACAAAGAGATAAACTGAGATGAGTCCTGTAGGTTTTTTAACATAGTCACAGCATTAGATGCCTACAGTTCTGAGCTTAGGTCAAAAGGTGAACCATCCGCTTCAGTTGATTTTGGACCATCAAGTCTTCATTGCTCAGATGTACAGCATATACAAGAGGAATATGTAATAGCAAAAGACAAATTGCCGTATTTCAAGAGTATGCTTGTTCACATTTTGACTTGGTTCATGTAGGAGTGACAATGAATGGGGAAAACATGAAAACTTTAAACAAATACTTAGAGGAGAATATAGTATATTTGATATTCAAAGGCAGGGAAGAAAACTATTAGAAATCAATTCAAGAGTTCGAAATATCACATACCACATACTTCTGATTAATAGCAATATCTAAAGATTATACATTTTAATTCCTGACTAAAATAAAGAAGAAATAAAGCACATTGGCTTAAAGCTGTTAAATGTGCAAATAAAATAAAACCTGTTTGTTAGTGTTCAGGAATAAATAAATCTTATGTTGCATTTTCCCAAATATCATGTTGGATAATTTTATGAAATGCTCTTTATATATCTTTGGTGATCATCAATCTAAATACATATACATTACTCCAAATTGTGTTAATTTTAACATAGAAGAGGCCAAAAAAAAAAAAAAAGTGGCACTGACTAACTTATTTCTGGTATTATAGATGTGGCCTGGATCTGAAGGAACTAGATAAGCTACTCCGGGTCTGTTTCCGGATGACTGACTCTGGTTCTGATTGCCAGGCTCTCAGGAACTTGATAGCGAGATCCTTTCTTTATAGCCCCGGCCATGCCCATTATCTTCTTTCAGGAGATCCTCTCAGAAGACATGACCACAGCATTTTTCAACCTCTCTAGGGTCGTTAGCACACTATCTCTCTTTCACCTCCCTTATCATTTCTCAGGCTTCAGAAATTCAATTCAATTTTCGGTGAGATGTTAAAACTCTGAGAATAAATACAGTTCTCAGTACTTCTCAATTGTGAATGTTTATATGGCACAATAGAATCAACCCATTACTTTCATAACTTCTTTATATAATGAAGGTGTTCAGCAGAATATTCATGATTCACACATGAGAAACAAAATAGCTTTTATGTAACACTTTTGAGGAAAAATTTTCCTGTGTCTAATCAGAGATGCTTAGTGCCTGTTAAAGCATATAGCATTCTTTGAATTATACTTTATTTTCATGTACATTTACAACTAAAATTTTAGGAACTTAATTTCCCTATAGGATGTCTTAGTTATATAATGAATGAGGTAATTTACATGTCTTGATTGTGACTGAAGATTTTTTGAGACATCAAATCAACTTGACAATTTAAGAGACTACTTTATCATGAACGGAAAATAAATAAAAGCCAACAAATGCCATCTTACCTCCTGTCATTCTCAATATAACCTATTCTTTTTTGAAATATAATTTCATAAAAGCATTTCAAGGCAATGAAATCTTCGTAACATTTTTTCAATATATTTTATTTATTTATTTGGTATAGGGCATTGCTATGCAACTCATACTCAGAGTGATCCTTCTGTTTCAGCCTCTCCAGCGCTGGGGTTACAGACATACACTGCCACACCCACTTTCAGAGCCAACATGGTGTTTCCCAGATTCTGGGGCTGGTGTGGCATGCCCCATCGGGGATCAGAACAACATCCTTGACCTTCCTAGGCAGTCGCTTAGACCACAGAACTATCTCACTAGCCCAAAATGTTCATAATATTCATCAGCAGTTTTTCTCTTCTTTTGTAGAAATTGTTTATTTGTATGAAAATTCTCCCAGAAAAACAACCGATTTATTTTAGTTTGTTTTTTGTTTTCCTATGATAACCATAATATATTACTAATGTAAAACAAACATTCATATAAAATCTGCAAACAAAACTTTACAAGAGTAAAATTCTGCTGGATAAACATTATATGTTGTTTTCTGATTAATAGAAACTTACAATATTCTATTATTCAGTTAAATTATAAAACAAAAACTTTAAGTCTTGCACCAATTATTTATATGAGAATAATTATGTTAAAATGTTTATTCATATTAGAATACATATAGTCTTACATTATTTAAAACTGAACCACTGAAGTATTATACATATATTCCTATTGAAAGGTGAACTTCCCAAATATGGCAGTTTGTGAAATCTTCAATAAGTTGATCAATAACTACAGAAATGTCTAGCAACTCAAGAAAACCAGAAAAGTATATAAATACCTGCATAGAAGATATTGTATAGAAAGAAATATTATCACTCTTAACCATGAGAAATGTATGGATAATGTGAACCTACCAAGAATGACTCTGTGACCTTTATACAGGGAGAGTCCAACACATAAATAACAAATAGCAAGCAAATAGCTTCCTTCTGTGACCATTTCAGAATAAGGCTGACTGAATCCAAGGAGAAATCATAGGACAAAAGAGTTTATTGTACTCTTTTCTAAACCTTTATGTCAGTTGTGTTTTTATTCTTCATTTAACTTAATGCATATTACATAATTCAATACCTCCACAAAAATACATAGACTTTTATTTAATATTCGAAGACCTTAAAATTGTGTTTTCTTAAATTTTAAATTCATATTTGCTAGTAGAGCTTCTTTTCATTGCAATTTTATATTCAGTCTGATATTCATCTTATAAAGCTAGTAGTGATCATGTAACATTCTTATAATTTTCCATCTCTTTTCTTTTACCACTTTACGCATCACCTAAATACTTTTACTGAAGATTCAGATCAGTACAATATTTGTTGGAGTCATTGTAAGGAATAATGAAAAAATTGAGCATCAAGAATATCAATTTTCTAAAGCCTATAGCTTAGTTCTTATTCTAAGTCAACACCAATATCTGTCTTTTAAGTTTTACCCAGCAACACTGAACAATTTTCACATTTTTATAGCTTTCTCACTTGCTTCTAAATATCATCACTTATCCTTCTTGAGCAGTAAAAACGGGTGTCATTTTTTTCTCACATTATCATATATTTTATAAATTTTTGGCATACCAAAGAAGTTTTACTGAATATTTGATCCTACATTGGCATCAACCAAGAATTAAAGTGGGAGAACATTTTAGGTGTACAAGAATGACAGTCAGTAGTAGTCAGTGACTGAGAAGGAGAAAAAAATCTAGCCCTACTCTAGCATGTCATGAAGAGATCATGCCATTGAAAAAGCTCATGCTGGTATATTTACTCTGTACTTTTGTAATCCTTACTGTCACATGTTATTAGATGTGACCACCGAAAAATTATTATCCATTTGAAGTTTCAATTTTCTAATGGAGGCAAAAGTAATATTCACAGTACCTACTTATGGAAGATAAGTGTACTTATGCATATACTAATAGTTGTACTTCAAGACTGCATGTATTATATTTCATTTCTAGCCTTACCTTTAATAAGCTCTCATTTATTATAGATGGTAAATTAATTGGAACATTTTATGTTTTTACTAATTTGATTATATCAAAGTTGATAATTTAAAACAAATTGACATAATAGTAAATATTCTAATTAAAGAATAATTTTAATTATATTGAAATCTTACACTGACATTCATTTTGTTTAAATTTATTTTTCTTTATCTTATATTATTTTCTTTAAATTTCTTTTTCATTAGTATCTTAAATTATCAAATATTGTCATAAAATTAGTCATACTAAGAAAAAATCTTCATACAAACATTTTTCCATATTCATTTTAGTTACTACTTGATTGACTTAAAGGAAAATATTGAATGTTTTTTAAAGTCACAGAAACAGAAACCCTCAAAAATTAGTTTCCTATTGCATAAAATATCTAATGGTGCATGAATTTTTTTTGCCTTTTGCGGTCATGAAATATAGAAAATGTAGTACAAAAATCATAAAAATATTGTAAATGTGAAATGATTATAAAACAGCAAAAAGGACATTTAATCTGAAAAATGAGTTTAACAGTAATGAAAATATACTACATTTAATTACAGACAAATAATTGATATATGCCAATTCATGTTATAAAAATAATTTATATGCTATGCTAGTATGTTCCACTATGGAGCATATTAACTTATGCTATTATAAGATAAATTTTAATCTACCAGGATAATCTGTAAAGGAGAGTGGAATACTGGAATTGAATATATGCAGGGGCAAGGGGACAATAGATTAAGTCATGGTTGATATAATTTCGCTAAACCTTATCCCAAAATACTAAAGAAAGAAAGCAAAGAGAGGATGAGATAAAAGAGGGCAGAAAAAGAAAAAAGTAAAGGAAATAGAGTAAAAACTATCTCATCAGAAAAACATTATGCACTCAGTGCTTTTACTTCTTTCTATACAGATAAGGAAACTAACATCAATAAATATTAATTAACCTTCCAAAGTCAAATATCTAGTAAGAATGAATGATTATACATTTTGCGTTCTCTATATATCTTAAGTAATATTTTTAGATTCTAATTCTCCAATACAGCGTTCACTTATAGTCGTTTACTTTTCTACTTCTGGAAAACATTTCACTTCATTTTTATTAGTCTTTTCTGGTGCACATAATTAGTCTTTCTTGTTGTACATAAATTTACATTTTTCTAACTATGCACGCTGATATCTGTGAACTAAGCAATTATATTGAGGCCAACAATGTGGTTGAATACCTCTCATCTGGGGCTTTTAAAAATGTGCCATTTCTAATGTCTTATCAATTGTTGTTATGCTCTCTTTAAAATGAACTCTTATTTGTTTTTATGTGTCTTTTTTAAAAAAATACTTTAAGAAGAGTATAATTGATAAGACGTTAGAGACAAGAATAAGATGCCAGGTGTTGAACCCTGTGTTTTGTATTACACATTACTGTCCTCAAAGTAGTTGCTCAGATTGCAGCTATCAGTATAGAATTAGTCAAGGTGCAAATTCTGCACATTAGCTGATAGTCTCAAAAACAAATGGAAATCATTAGTATAGTCATCTCAGCCGTCCTATATATATACTTGTATAATTTACTCTTTTCAGTTTTTCCTCTTTTTTCTCTAATCTTGTTTAATCTTTAATTTGAGTTTCTGCCCATTTTACTATATCTATTACAACTTTTAGGTGTTATTTGCTCCTTCAGGTTCTTACACTAATGAGAAAATGTGATATTTACATATATGGGCCTGATTTATTTCATTGACATAGCCTGTAGTTGAGTTCACTTATCTATTAAGGTTTCAAGTTTGTCTTTCTTTATGTCTAAGTAGCACTTCAGTGTATAAAAATCCACACCTTTTTAAACCATTCCTCAAGCTACGGGCAATTTAATTGTTTCCAACATTTGTATGACAAATTCTGCTGCCATAAACAAGGCTGCACATGTATCACTGAGGTACGATGTTGTCAGTTATTTTGGCAAAATTTTCAGAAGGGTAATAGTTGGACTGAATGGGATTTCAAGTCCTCATTTCTTAAGGAGTCTCCACAGTGATTTCCCTAGTGGTTGTACCCTCCCACAGCGGAGGAGGGTTCCTTTCCCATAGAGCCTCTCAAGCATCTGGTATTAGTTGATTCCTTAATGATAGCTATTATTCTTAGGAAGAAATGTCATCTCAATGTTGTTTTAATCTGCATTTCTCCCATGGCCAGTGCTGTGGAACATTTTTTTCATGTGTTTATTTCTTCTTCAGATGCCTATTTTTTATTGGGTATTGAAATTTAAGGGAGGGAAAATATTGTTTTATTTCCTTAGTTGATTTAGGTAGTAACCCTTTGGGTAATTGTGGTTTTTTTGTTTGTTTGTTTGTTCGTTTTGTTTTGTTTTTGTTTTTTGCAGAATGGGAGATTGTACTCAAGCCCTTTTTCTTGTCAGGGAAGCGCTATTCTACTGAGCTATCTCCCTGGCCCTACTTTTGAGTAATTGTTGGTTATGATTTTTTTTCCAATTTGCAGGTTGTTTTGTCATTCGGTTGGTGATTTCTTTTGACAGGCAGAAACTTTTCAATAAGATTCCTGTTGTTGATTCTTAGGAATATTCCAGTTTAGTTTTTATTCATGATCTGTCTGCCTACTCCTATGTCTTCAATATTTCCACATACTTTCTCTTCCAGGAGACTTACTGTTTCTGTTTTAATGTTAGATGTTTAGTATGTTTTGAATTTAGTTTAGTACATGGTGATAGACACGAGTCTAGTTTCAGTTTTTGGCCTGCTGAGAGCCAGTTTTTCCAGCACCATTTGCTAGAGAGATGATCTTTTATTCAGTAAACATGTCTAGCCTCTTTGTCAAAGACAAGATGATGAAGTCTATTCTTAGTTGTCTTTGCTGGAAAGATAGCAGAGGGGTTTAAGTGCCTATTTAGGCAAGTAGGGCAAGTTCGAGGACTGAGTTTCAATGCCAGACACCACATGTACAGCATCAACCATAGGGCCTGCTTTGCCAGCTGTAAAAAATAATAATACCAAGATAAAGCAAGACCTATATAACAAAAATGTAAGTTTTGTATCTGTCAGTGTCTTGCTTTATACCATCCAGCAAAGTGTACAAACAAGGTATAAAAAGTAGAGCCATATTAACATACTGAGCTATAAAATGCTTAATTCAACAACTTCTGACATCACAAGTTTTACAGATAATACACTACTATTATAGACTACTGGACTATATTGGATTACTTTGCTGAATTCATGTACCTGAAATATATGAATGGCAATGGAATGCCCATCTCTGACATTACTAAAAAAAAAGGGGGATATTAATGAAGGACCACTTTCTAATGAAAATTTATATGAATTGCAATGGAATACCCAACTCTGACAATAATAAATGAAAAAGGGGATATAAATAAAGGACCATTTTGTACTGAAAAAAATATATATGTATATAAAAAATAATTAGCATAAATTTATAGACTTACAGTTACTTTCTCTTAGTTCAATGAGAAGAAACTTTTGAACTAATAGTGCTTGGGTAACATATCATAACTCCATCATGTACTATGAAAAACTACCAAGGAGACAACAATGTGAAATGCATTAATTATTGTAACTGCCCTACTAACCTGTTTTGAAACTGTCTTATGGCTACTTCTTTCTCAATAAAATTAAATGATAATAATTATAAATAAAAAGACAGAAAAACATGTTTTATTGAAAGCAAATGTTAATATTCAATTATTTGTCCAATAATATAATATAACTACATAACTATATTTGTTAATCTGAGCAACAGACAGTGAAATAGGTAATATAAAAGCCACTGTTAATTTGCTATTCTTGTTTTCAAAATTCTGTACCAGGTGATGTATGTTTTCTTATTTCTGTCTTTGTTTCTGATTTTTTTTGCATTTATTTTTTCCTGTTAAAAATGGAATAAAATAAAAATTGAGGGGAAAAGTTTTCACAATAAATAAGTTAAACTCAAAGTACATACCTGGGTGCCACTGTGAAAATCTTATAAATGTAAATACTTTAAGAGTAAAGTCATATTAATAACAGTGACCCTGTTCTTACCACATGTAAAGAAAAATTCTGAAATTATAAGGATTATAATTTTTGGTATTTCACATTCTAGTTTTGAAAATGTGTTTATCCAAATAGAATCATAGATATTATTGGAAAGTAAGAACATTTTTAAATGAATAACTGAATAGGGTACTATTTCCATATTTAATCAATTAGTTAACTAGCTTCATTAATTCTTCAAATTCTAAACTTCTACCTTGTCACTTTCTGGTTGGTCACTTTCTGGTTGGTGGGACAATACAGTAAACACCACTTCTTTTTACCTTGTCACTTTCTGGTTGGTGGAACAATACAGTACACACCACTTGTTAATGGAAAAGAGAGTTTGCCTGACTCACATTTTCAGTCCATCATGGGCTACCTCTAAAGGAAGAAGGCATGAAGAAAGGCCTGAGCGGAGTGCGGCGGGTCATCCCATGGCAGCCAAGGGGCAATGGAAGAGCACAGAGCTGGTGTTGAAGATATGCACCTTCAGGTCAATCCCCAGTGACCTATCTCTATCCTGCCCCTTCTACCTATTACAAATGGGCTATGAATAAATATGAATGAGTTGCAAATCATCTATAAATTGGTCTTTTAATGCTTCAGGTGTAGCTCATCCACAATACGCTAAAAAGGACCCATCTAGACATGTGAGGCTCTGGGACATCATCCTATGTCTACACTGTGACACACCAATACTTGGTGCCTATCTAATTATGCCGAATACACTTAGTCAAACTCTAAACCTCATGAGAATCCCAGTGATTAAAACCCAAATCAAACATCTCCTCACACTCAGGGCAAATCTTAGCTGTGAGCCCTAGCATTAAAAAAAAAAAAAAAAAAAAAAAAAGTTGCAAAGAATATTAAGTACTTACAAGATATAATGGCACATTTTCATTCAAAACAGAAAAAATATGTTTGGGAGTCAAGACTGTAAACTATCAAGGCAAACAGTATATGTGATAGTTTCATGAACATCACCCAGGACAAATGGTGATAAGAAGAGTTATCCAAAAGTGCAAGCATCCCCATTCCCTTGGCATTTCTGGAAGTACATGGACTCTAATCAAGTAGCCTCTGCTCATTGCCTACAGATTTTCTCATTAAATGTTCCATGTTCTGGCATCTCAAATTTACTGTGAGTACCAGTGACATCTTAGCTTCACTTCTACAGGATCAATTACTGCCATCTTTGTGGCACGCTGACTGCCCTCTCATGTATTCTTTAAAATCTGAGTGGGAGTGTACTGTTTTTCACAATGCTTGGATTCTACATGTCTCTAAGTCAGGCACCAGGTGGATGATGCCTAAGTTCTCCTCCAGCTCAAGCAGTAGCAGCAAAGCCGTCTTTAGTCACAGCTGAAGAAGTCTCTGAGTGCTTGTGTAACTAAGCATTGTAAAATAAATCTCATGGATCAAATACCCTAGATAGCCTTTCTAGAGATGATAGTCCAGAAGATCTCTTTTCATGTTAAACCTTTATAGTACTAAACCCTTAAGCTTGTGATGAGTGAGGTCTTGATGAATTCCAAGAGACCCCAAGCCATTTTTCCTAATATCCTTGTGCAAAATACTTGGGATTTAAAAAAATAGTAATCTCTTCAGGAGTTTCTATGGCTCTAATTTTGGAGGAATTTCATTTCTAATAAACCTGACAAATTTTTACGTGATAGATCCGGTTAAAAGCAGTCAGCAAATCCATGCCACAGCCTGAACATTGGACTACTTTGAAATTTCCTGTCAGACTAAGTACTGCTTTGTTCTTAATGTTAGTTTTCCACAACATCCTACATATGAAAAAAATGAAGACAAATTTTATACCAAAGAAAACAACATATGATTAATAGCCTAAAAATGGAGTCCTTCTTCCAAGACAGATGAAACCTGAAGACTGAGCTTGACATTTATGGTCTATATTTTTCTCAACATTTTGTTCTGCTGGACTCTGATAAATATTACTTAAGAAACACTGCTTATGCCATTTTAATGCTTCTCTAAACTATAAAACTCTCAAAATTCTCCTACAAGTTACTTCTAAGGGCTTCTAAACTTCATGTTGAATTATTTTCAAAGCAATGACCATCAATCTCTGCTGGAAAAATTGGTCTTTGTCACTTTCTCATTGCTAATACAAAATAACAAATTTTGAGGAAGAACAGTTTGATTTTGGATTTCCCTTTTAGTCCATAGTTGGCTGTCTTTTAAGCAAAAACTTTATAATGGAAAAGTTTGTATAGTGGTCAGTTGCTCATAGTGTGGCAGAAAGGCAGGAGACTGAGATGGTTAGAATGGGAAGGAATTTACATTCTTCATCTTCTGACCTACAGTAACCCATCTACCATCCATACTGAACACTGAACAGGATACCAGCTTCTCTGAAATAGTAAATACTTTGATCCATGATACTGAAAGTTCTGTACACTAGAATTGTAACACCATGTCAAATTTTCCCTGGTTTTCTAATCTTGTTAATTCTTATTATTATATAATAATCTTTCCAAATTTAACATTTAAAAAATATATAGTGAGTTTTCTTTCAAAAATTACCACTGGGAGTATCTTGTAGACAATATTAAGTTGTTTAAAATATTTATTTATTTACTTATTTATTTATTTGGCACAACTGGAGATTGAACTCAGACCCTTGCACTTGCCAGAGAAGCACTTATTCTCCTGAACCATCCCCCTCCCCCTACCTGTTTAAAATATATATGTTATTCTTCGATGGATCAAAAACAAACATGTTTTAATTTAATAGGAGAAATCATAGGATATGTCGCAGTTAGTTACCATTATATGAAACACTTTTCATAGATTTCACAAGTTAAATAACAATTTGTATATCTTAAAATGGCCTGACATTGAGGTTCAACTTAAGTGGGGGATTCCAAGCTGAACTCAGTCAATGTGGTTCTGGGTTTGGAAGAGCCAACTGAGGACTGTTGACAGCAAGACATAAAGGAAATAGAGGGGAAGACGGCATGCTGATGAACTTTCTGGAGAAGGCTCATTTTCTTGACGTGAACTCTAGTTTTGTTTCTGTCAGTAGAGCTTGAGTCCTTGTGGCTTCTGGGAATGTCTTTTCTAAGTAACTGTTCTCTACCTTGAGTGCTGCTTCCTGGGTCCAGTGCAGATCCGTGAGCCTTCTGGCACACATCATTCAGCCCACCAGTGCATACTACTTTCTAGCTTCTATCACTGCCCTTTGGCCCTTCTATTGCTGATCTTTGAAGTGTGGATTCTTGGTACCAATTTTCCCAGTGCATTGCCATAGGAGCCAGGCCCTTATCTGGTTTCTTTAGGTCACTAAAATACAGACATTTCTCATGCACTCCTCTTCCTTTGCCTTTTTGGGTGAATATTACAAATTATATATCTTGTTTTAAATCTATTCTCTTAAAAAGTATATCAGTATCGAAATCTTTTTAAAAATCTTGCTTATGCACACAGCTTACATTGAAAGAATATTAAATTTAGATAAGTGCTATATACTAGTTCTTTGTTGAAAGATTAAATCCAGTCTCACTCTGTCTCTTAGAGATCTATCAGTATTTATTTTCCATTGACACACAGGTCATTCTTTTCCTCTTAATCTTTGTCCTCTTTCTCCATAGACATTGTATTGTGATTCTGTGCAATTATTTCCACACTCTTCTAATGTAATTGCATTGCCAAGTTCAACAATATCGTCTGATTTGCCTATTGTAATGTTCAATGTTGTTTTTAATTTTATTTTTCTGATAGGTTTCTTGCATTTGTCCTTTGCTCTGTATATTTTTAAAACATTTCAATGTAAACATATAACGGAATGCCACTAATTCTCTTATTTTCCTGTAATTTAGTAGTAGGATGATTTGTGATTGAAATTATGCTCTTATTTCAGGCTCTCTTCTTGACATTCTGTCTATTTATCCTACTAAGATTATTTCATTTTTTCCTCAGACTATGAGAGCAGTAAATCTGTACCTAGCCCAAGGATCTTTCTGGGTAATCATAAATGTATTATTCCTGGGTATCTGAAATAACAAGAGCCAAATTAATATTTGCCATCCATTGCCTTAGACTTTCTGTCACTTAATCTTAATCTCCATCATAATTTTAGTATTTCAGGACTAAATTCAAAGGGTCATCATTAATGATTCTTCTTTCCCATGCTTCCTAATGAATGTATCATAGAAGTATGGAATTTATTTTATGACAATTTTAATTATCCTATGATAACAAGCCATATACTATTTTTATGATCAATCTGTAAAATTCTGTATTTTTCAATCTATTTCATTTGATTGAGTATTATAAGCTGCCTGAAATCAAACCATTCCATATTTTATTTCATTTTAGTTCATTTTATTGAGAAACAAATAGTAATGACATGGTTTCAAAGCTGATTAATAGAACAGTTTCAATAATTAATCCATTGTACATTGTTATCTTCTTAGTGATTATCCATAGTATAAGAAACAGACAGGATATCCTATCCAGGCCAGGAAGATGGCTCAGTGGAATAAGCATTTTCCTGACAAGCACAAGGGCCTGAGTTTAATCCCTCATTCTGGGAAAAAAGAAAAGAATATCCTGTCCAAACACTATTAGGACAAATCATTCTTCTCATTGAATCAAGTGAAAGTAGTTGTATATCTATCCTAACTAGTCTGTATATATAGATACAAAATGGGCTTCCTTTGTGCCCCATTTTTTGTTTATTCCTATCAGAGATGGGTATTCCTTTGATTCTAAATACTATAGGTCCGTGAGTTCAGCAAAACAATCCAACACAATCCAGGAGTCCACAATAGTAGTGGTTTATCTGCAGTACTGGCACTATCAGAAGTTGTTCACTTGAGCCTTTCACAGCTCAGCATATTAATATGGCTTTACTTTATATACCTAGTTTTTATACTTTTATGCTGGATAGATAAGTCCAAGATAAACCAAAACCTATATTGACCAGTTTGCTATTTGCGAAAGCCTGAGAAAATGTTTTCTCTCCCTGTGACTCTCCTTAGGCACACTCTACATCATCAATCACCTTGCTCCATGGCCCCATAATCTCCTTGATCAGAAAATGTGGGACACAAATGAGTTACATGACGTTAGAGTACAGGTTCTCCTATATCCTAAGTCTTCACTGACCTTGAAAGACTAGGACCAAAATGTTGGACGTCTTCACAGCCCTTCTATTTCTATAACTTTCGGTCTGCAAACTTTGGCTGTTAACCCTCCAGAAGAGAAGCTTGTTATTACCCTACCACATATGCAGTTGGGTTTAACTTCACTATTTGTCTGAATATAAAACGTCTTAGGCATAACATGAAACAGGTATTTTCCATCAACTATTGGTATGTTAAACCTTAAGTCCCTAAAGAATATGGGAAAAATATTTTAAAAAATATGAATAAATAATTACATGTTTTTACACAGAAATTTAGAAATCTAACCATACACAACATTGTAGCAGTACACTCCTGTGACTTTTTTTTCTCTTTTCTCCTTTTTTCATTTATCACCCTTAAAAAAAAAGAAATTTACTTGTGAGACAGTGTGGCTATAATCGGTATGTCATGACAAACAGTACGTATTTAGAAGACCAGAGTTATGGGCATTCCAAGTGTGACCCTTCTATTACACATTGCTATCTTCAATGCAGTTGCTTAGTTCACAGGTATCAGAATATGTAGTTAGTAAGAAAGAATCCTACCAATTAACTGCTAGCTTCAAAAACCTCCTGAGGTTTCTCAGGATCACTGTGTTGCCCATCATGTGCATATAATGCCCATTCTTTTTTTTAATTATTAAGATTCTATTTATTATATTTTGCTATTTGTGCTTAATCCTTCTTGAACAGGACTTGCAACCTGAAGCTATTGTTTTAGGGAGCCTTTTTATTGAAATTATGATTGCTATGTAGTCCCAGTTGGCCTTGGATTAAAAAACTACTTGCCTCAGCCTCCCTAACATAAACAAGAAAACAATGAATTTTTAAGTAAATTATATTTTCCGAAACTTATGGGGCTGAGGAGAGCTCAGTGGAATAAGCATTCTCCTGGCAAGTGCAAGGGCCTGAGTTCAATCCCCGGTTCTGCAAAAAAAAAAAAAAAAAAAAAAAAAAAAAAAAAAAAAAAAAAAAAAAAAAAAAAAAAAAAAAAAAAAAAAAAAAAAAAAAAAAAAAAAAAAAAAAAAAAAAAAAAAAAAAAAAGAAAATAAAGAATGAAAGGAAGAAAAAGAAACTTAAATGGAGCACATCACATTTATTCATATCCTAATTACATACAAAAATATTATGATAAATGTTTAAGAATTGCATCTTATAATTGGCCTAAATAAACTTCATATTCATATTAACCAGATCCCAACACAGTATGGTCTACTTAGCACCATATTGCCTTTCTCTGATTTAACTCTTTCATAGCATCTTTGTAATACTGGAAATAAACTAAATTCAGTTTTATTAGTGTTCACACTGAGTTATTTATTTAAACGAAGTTCATTGGGGTATAAACTTTTTACTATTTCTTGAAGACTTTTGAAATTATTTAATACACTATGAATGTGCCTTCAGTTTTTTGAAAAAAATCTTTTTGTTAATCATGTGATTGGGGACCAATGAGGTATCTCAGCGAACTAAAGCACCTGCTTAGGCAAGCCTAGGCTAGTGCAGGGACTGCAGTATTAGATGCTGCTCTAGCCACGCCCTGAGGGCAGGCTGAGTTTGCCACAAGAAAAAAAAAAAAAAAAAAAAAGCAAAAACTACATAAATAAACAGAATGAATTTGTGATTGGATATATTTTTTAAATGGCTCATATATTCATCTCCAAAAGACACTTAATTGAAAGCACATTACTGGGCCAGAGAGATTGCTCAGTGGAATAAGCGCTTCCCTGGCAAGTGCAAAGGCTTAAGTTCAATCCCCTGTTCTGCAAAATGTATAAATAATTAAAAGCACATTACTATAGATACTCATATTCCTTAAATCGACTGATTCATGAAGAAATATTACCAGCATTTGTAATCCTCCAAGAGTTTTGCTATTTGCTGAAAACAAATGAGGACTCAATAAATCTTTCTTGGTTGACTGGCAGATACTGCTTACTAGGTTTCGTGAGTGTACGTAACTTGTCATATCCCTATAGGATGGATGTTCATTCTCAATTTAGAAAGTGTATTCAAATTTCACATAATCTTGGTAGTTCAGCAAAACTTTACTCTTGTAAGACATAATCCTATTCATTTTTTCTGTCCTAATAATTAAAGGATATTTGAAATTTCCAACGGTAAAGACACAACTTTTGTTTTATATTATTATACAATCTTGTGTGATAGTTTGACTTCAAACTTCTCTGGAAGTAGAGGGTGACTGTGTTCATTTTTATGTTCACAGTATCTAGTAAGTTATTTGCATATGACTTGCTTATAATATTTGATGCTGAATTGAAAGCATTTCTTAAGTCACACAATTAAAACTTTAGGGAAACAGTCTTATCTCTCCAATAATAAGAAAATGTAGAAATCAGATGCAAATATGGAAATAAAATTAAAATCTTTCAGGAGTAAAAAGGGAATATCTTTGATACTATCTATATGTGATGTTAATGCACAAGCTCATAGTATAAAAAACTGACCACGGTATATTCAATTTTAACTTTTAATACTGTTATAGACTAAGCGAATTAGTCTTGTTGATTTTAACTATCTGTTTATTTATTACTATTGTAAAGTGAACAATAATACTTATTTCTGACATATATTTTTCCTACTAGTTCTAATACTATATATGCATATTACAAAAATTTAATTATAATTTCATAGACAAATAATTTATACCTCCTAGGGATGATAAAGGATTGAGAAGCTTTGCACAAAAAGACACAACTTTTCCTATTTTCCTGGTTTTTGAATTTTCTTTCCTATAGTTTATCACTAGGTGTTCACATACACAATGAAATAAAAGAAGTCATTCTTTGGTTCCTGAAGATCTCTCTTATATTTGTCTTAAAGAGCACCCTATTTATAAGTGTTAGTAACAGCAGGCAGTAAAATAAGGTGCCCTTTTACCTGAAAGCTTTTAGTCCATGTGGAAGACAAAAAGAAAATTTGGCCTTAGAGAATAATTTCAGAGTAAACTTTTCTACAGCTACTCCCTAGAGGTTAAGTTTAGAAATAAATTGAACACTAGCATCTCTGCAGAAAATTGCGCGGGTTGGCACAATTCTCCACTGAAAAGTATAACTATATTTGTTTCTCTTCTATTTTTATGATAAGATGATTTTAAATGACTGTGCTTTAATGGGAATATTTAGAGATTGAGAAGAAAGTTCAGCTACTATTGGATATAATTGCTCCCAAATATAGAATACTTTTTGAAAATGTAAAACATTCAGGCAAATTGCTTTTCTCTGTATAATTTATTGCTGAAATGTTTTCATTTTTGATGCAGCTAAAATAATGCTAAATCAGTGTTTGTATTACTGATATTTCATAGCAGACTATAAATCCACCTGAAAAAAGTATGCGATATCAAAATATGGTACTATTTTCTTTTTACCAGCCTGACATCTTTTATTTTTCTATAGTTTTATTGAAATAATCAAGAACAAAGTAAAATGTACAATATTTCTGTGATTTAATGATGTGAGAAATGAGCTTGGTACTTTTAATATAATGTAAGCAGGCATAAAATTGTTAAAGATAATAGCACAGACAATTCAAAACTAAAAGTAAAATTATAGTGTTTTGTGAAAAGAAACAATTTTCCAAATTAAGTTAAGGTAGTAAAAAGACTTCCTTTGATATATTTCTTGGTACGTACCTTGGTACATATATTTTTATTATCAATTATCAAATACAAATAAAAAGAAAATAGGGACCAGTTGAGGTTTGCTTTTCAATCTTTATTTTACAGAAGGATATGCTTCCTATACTTCTTCCTGAACACTTGAAATGAATGACTTATTCAAATTTTAAGAGAAACTTGAAAATTTGTAAAAAAAAAACTTCTAAATGCAACAATAAAAGTAGCCCCTTTGCATTACACATTGTTCTCAAACACTTTTGATTGTGATTGTTCTTTTAAAAATAAATTACAATGTTCATAATTATTATTTCATAATATACCTTAATAAGCAATGTAATGAAAATATCTGAAAAACACATTCTGATGTTTTTTGACCAGTCGGCACAGCTACACACCTGCATTGAAACCAACACATATGCTCATCTCAAGATAAATGGATTAAAAAAAATGTATTCTGATACACTAGAGAGCTACTGCATAAAAGTTTGAATTTTGCTTTTAAGGAAGAAGCCTTTAGGAGAGTCATTCTCAGGTGATTTTGGAAACCAGGAAATTGAATCATAAAAATATGCTATGCTGTGTCAAATTAAGAATAGATAAGGAATTAAGTTTTCCTCTTAAATTTTCAGTAAATTTTTATTGTAAGTGATATTACATTTTGTGGTTATAAATTCACTTATATGTAAGAAGATAAACCTTTTCAAAGGTCTGATAGGACCCAGCGAGATGGCTCAATGGAATAAGCAAGCGCAAGGGGCTGACTTCAATCCCCAATCCCCTGTTCTGCCAAAAAAAAATTATAATTTTACTTTAAACAGAAAATTCAATGATACTGAACTTTAAAACAAGACAAGAGGAAATTAACAATGTGAGTATAATGTGTATTGCTATCTTCAGAATAGTTGCTCAGACTATAAGAGACAGGCTTGAAAAATTGATCAAACATTACACAAACATTTTTCAAAAGAAATGGAAATTAGCATAACAATTTTAACCAATTATACATTTAGTTATTATTTTTTCCTTTTTTGTTCATTCTTTTGTACTTTCACCCATGCCATTTTTTTCTTTCCTTTTCAACCACTTCTTTCCATTACCCAATATCATTTGTGCGTTTTGAAGATCATTTACTTTTCAGCTTCTTACACTAAGTGGGCAGCATGATGTTTACCCCTGTGACCTTGATTTATTTCACTTATGAGAATGATCTCAACTTACCTCCAATTTTCTGAGTCTTGAGTTTATCCTTTATACCTGAGTAGCACTCTACTGTATTAAAATAGATTTTATCCATTCCTCAGGAAATGAACATATGTGTTGTTTCCAATATTTAGCTAATAAACATTGTGCTGTTATAAACATGAGGGCACATATACTTTTGTCATATGTGCTATGACATATTTAATTATTCTGGGAAAATAGCCTGAAGATGAATTGTCGTTTTACTCCTAAGGTACTTCTAATCCCAACACTTTGAGGAATCTCCACTCTAATTTCCACAACAATTGCAACAATCTACATTCCACCAAAAAGTGGAGAAGGGTAGCTATTTCCCCACAGCCTCACCAGCATTTGTTATTACTTGATGTCTTGAAAATAACTATTCTTTCGAAGGTAAGATTGAATCTCAGTGTTACCTTATTTTGCATTTCTTGAATGTTCAATGATGCTGAACATTTTCATATATATATATATATATATATTTGCTTTTGTGTTTTCTCATCAGAGGTGAGTATTTTACATGCCCATTCGTTGGATTGGATCTTTGAGTTGTAGGGTTTTATTTCTTGCAAATCTTTGTGTGTCATAGATATAAGCCCTTTGTCTGAAGGACAGTTCATTTATACTTGTCCCAATCTATGCACAGTCTTTTCTCTCTGTGGTGATTTATTTTGATGGACAAAAGCTTTTTAATAAGATGGGTAACTATTTATCGATATTTTAAACTACGTTCCATACAGTCTGGAGGTTTCCCATGAAGTCTTTGCTTATCCTTATGTCTTCAAGATTTCTACATACATTCTTTTCCAACAGATTTCTTGTTTCCCTTTTAATATGTAGATTTTTAAACCAATTTGACATTAATTTAGTGCATTGTGACAAACATGGATACAGTTTTAATCCTTGCATATAGATATCATTTTTTCAGCACAATTCAATAAAAAGGCAATCTTTTTTATTTTTTTCCAGTGAGCATATTTGGTGCCTTTGTCAAAGATAAAGTGGCTGCGTGTGTTTTTAGATTTATTTACATCTTCTGAACTGATCCTCAGTTCTGTTTTAATTGTTGCCAGGACCATTCTAATTTTATCTTAGTGGCTTTGTAGTGGTAATTTCATTTCAGGTATTTTGATGGCTCCTGCTCTATCGTTATTGTCCAGAATCACTTTTTAACTTTTTTTAATGGTTCATAATTAATTTTAAGAATGTTTTCTCTAGCTCTGTGAGTTATGTCAATAGTATTCTGGTCAAGCTTGTGCTGAATCTGTGTAGGAATTTTGAGAGTACAGCCATTTACATTAAATTAGTTTTTCTGAACCATGAGCAAAGTATATCTTGCAAATTTATAATATCCTCTTCAATCATCTTTATTAGGGTACTCTAATTTCCATTGTGTGGATTTATTATTTCCTTTGTTAGCTTTATTCCTATTTGACTTTTATACATTTTTGAAGTGCATTGTTTCCCTAGTGTACCATTAACTGAATATGTGGCTTTCGTATTGATTGCTGAGTATTGACTGTTTAGCCAGCTACAAAACTGAATTTGAATAATAAATCCAGAAATATTTTGGTGGAGTGTTTGTGATTTTTCTAAGTAGAGAATAAAGTCATCTGAGAAAATAGATAATTTAACTTTCCTATTCTTCATTTTATTTCTCTTTCCTGTCTAATTGCTATGGATAATGTTTGCAGATGTATACTGAATACAAATGGTGATAATACACAACCTTGTCTTGTTCATAATGTTAGGATGAAACTTTTCATTTTTTGTCCATTTAGGATGGTGTTGCTTGTTGGTTTGTGAAAGATGGCTTTGAGCCACTTGAGGTAAAGACAATACATTATAATTTTCTACAGGTTTCTGTTTTATTCATGAATGAGGGTTATACTTTGCGAAAAGATTTTTCTGGAAATATTTAAATGATCAAATAAATTTTGTGTTTGGTTCTGCTAATATGGTTTATTATATTGCTTGATTACTATATGTAAAACCATATCTTCATTCCTAGGATGAATCTCACTTGGTCATGGTATTTAATCTTGATGATTTCATGTCTTGTATTTGCACTTTATTGAGGAATGATGCATCTATATTCATTAGGGAAATTTGCCTATAGTTCTCTTTTTTGATTGAGACTTTTTCTGTTATTCTATCAGAGTAGTACTTACCTCTAAGAATGTGATAGGAAATACTTCTTCTCTTCAAGAAAAAATTTGAAGAATATTGAATTAAATAACTTTTAAATCACTTATAGAATATAGCAGTAAATCCATCAAATATATGGGCTTTTGTATGTTGGTAAGTTTTACTTAACATTTTTAATTTTTTAACTGATATTGAATCATTCTGAATTTTTGTGTCTTCTTGCTTGAACTTTAATAATTCATACTTATCTAGAGCCAGGGAGATAGCTCAGTAGAATAAGCAGGTATTAGGAAAGGACAGGATCCTAAGTTCAATCACTGGTACCTCAAATAAAAAAAAATTATCTAGAAATCTGTCCATTTCTTCTATGTTTTCTATCCTATGATAATAAATCTTTTTGTAGATACTGCTTTTCTTCTGAACTTTCAAAGTTATGTATTCAATTTTTTTTCAGTGCATGAGTTTAAGACTTTTCTTTCCTTTTTCTTGATCAGGTTAGCTAAGGGTTTATCAATTTTATGTATTATGTCAAAGAAGCAACTCTTTGATTCATTAATTCTTTTTTATTGCTTTCTGAGCCTCCATTGCAATGATTACTTTTCTAATCATTGCACTTTCCTCTCTTCCATCAGGCATTGGATTGATTTCATACACGGATCTCAAAGTCCAAGCAGTGAATTTCTTTTACATATAAGTAATCCAATTTGTGATTTGGTGTTACTGTATTTTAAAAGAACTATCACATTCAGAGTCATTTAGTCAGAAAAACCTGAAATGAAGCAAAACCAAGAAGGAAACAATTTTCATGAAGTCCTATTCAAGGCTTTCTAGATTGTTATGTGTGTGACAGAGGGTTATTTATCAAGCATTATGGATGAGGCCACAGTGTCTTCCAAAATATTGCAAGATAGGAGGGAGGATTATCAGTTTTTACAAAACTATAACTTTTTTTTACATAAAATAAATAACATCTTATAGGTCACTTCTATTAGAGTTTCATTATTTTTAACCAGAATTTTTATTAAATACCTTTATTTAGTTGAAACATTTAAGAACATCCTATTTGAAAAGTATTCACAGGCAATTGTTCCTTTTGCATCTAATCAATTTTATTTATCAGTACACTCTGAATTGCTGATTAACGTATTTGGCTTGACAAAACTTTATCCAAATAATTAGAAATGTTATCCTTCAAAAATTGTACGTCTAAGGCTAGAGTGTGGACAAAATTAGCGATTGAGTAGAAGGAAATAGCTCATGTATTCTTCACAGCAGACATTATAAATGAAAGGTTAATAATATCTGACATATTTTAGAAGTTATATGCAAAGAAATATTGTTTCATTAGGTTTTGTTGTTGTTTTTGGTTTTTTCTTTTGTTTTTTGGCAGAAGTGTGGACTAAACTCAGGCCCCTGCACTTGCCAGGCCCTCATTTGTTGATAGTATAATATTTGCTGTGTTAGGGTCAGGAGGATGTTTCAGTGGAATAAGTCTCCTTGGCAAGCGCAAGAGCCTGAGTTCAATCCCTGTTCTGAAAAAAAAAAATTGTGTGTTTGGTGATTTGTTCCTAAAGATTTTGACTATGCATAGATCTTCACAGCTGAGCAGTGCTCCATAATAAATGTTATACATATACATGCATGCATATAATATACATAAATATGGTATATATGTACATATAATATGCATATATATACACATATATATTGTATACAAAATATCTATTACCTATTGATTAGTTAAAGGTCATTTGGGATCTTTTCAAGATTAAGCTATTAAAAAATGTGCTGCTATCAAAATAAACATGGCTTTACATATATTACTGTAGTACAATGCTTTTAATTCTTTCAGAAGATACCAAGAAAAGGAATAGCAAAGTCAAATGGAAGCTCTTTTCCTAGTTTTCTTGAAGAATCTACACTTTAATACCCACAGAGATTGTACCACTCTACACCTTCCATCAATGATGGAGAAGAGTTCTTTTTCCTGCAGCACACTAGCATTTGGGTTTTTTTGTTTGTTTGTTTTTATTTTTAATTTTACTGAAGTACAAATATCAACCAGACAGTTTTACGACACCTTAACAGGACAGATTCAATAAATTAATACATTGCAAACTGTTTTCATACTGTTTTGGTATCGTACAAGGTGCATACATATTATACTTACAGACATTGTTATAGCAAATGTCACTTATCAGTAAATTAAGAGTGTAGCTGTTTACATATTTTTATACCTGAATTATATCAAAAATTCAATAAATATTTTCCTAGTGTATGACCATAGTACTAGAAGCCGACATAATATCCTGTCCAACCACCATTAGTGCAAATCTTGCCTCTCATAGGATTACGTAGAAGCACAGCGTTATCTATCCCAACTGTACTGCCTATACACACACACATCATGATTTTTACTTTCTATACCCCTTCCTTTGTCTACACCTGTCAAAGGAGGGCACTCCATTGTCATTCAACTAACTTAGGTGCTTGAACTCGAAACCACAATCCAGCACAGTCCAGCATTCCACAACAATAGTGAGTTATTCAAAGAAGTTGTCGACCATAGCCATTTACAGCTCAGCTTAATATTATGGTCCCGTGATGTATACTTCGTTTTTATACTTTTCTGTTGGATGGTTAAGACTTATATACCAACACATATACTTTATGTTTCTTATGTGGTCAGTGAAGTCCCCTCAGGGTTTATCCTGTACATTATTCTGTAGATCCTTTGTCTGTGTCATCCATGTAGATGAATCACAGCCAATGCTTGACCAGTTTGCTCTCTGTGAGAGCCTGAGAGAGAGATTTCTCTCCATGTGACTCTCCTCAGGCACACTATAGAACTTCAGTGTCTTTCCTCTGTGGCTCCATAATCTTCTTGTTCAGAAAATTTTAAAGACCCAATTCAGAAATGGGCATCTGAGATGAATACACACTTCTCAGAGAACGAAATTAAAGAAGCAAATAAATATATGAAAAAATGCTCCCCATCACTAACCATTCTTAAAATGCAAATATAAACAACAGTGAGGTACCATCTCACTCCAGAAGAATGGTTATCATAAGGAAATCAACCAACAACAGATGTTGGAGAGGTTGTGGAGAAAAGGGAACACTTCTCCATTGCTGGTGGGAATATAGATTGGTACAACCATTGTGGAGGTTAGTGTGGAGACTCCTCAAAAGAGTAGGACTAGAAATCCTATTCAAGCTGGCTATCCCCCTACTAGGAATTTTCCAAAATGATCTGAAAACATTGTATCATAGTGATATATGTGTACCTATGTTTATAGCAGCACAATGTATGATAGCAAAATCTTGGAAACAACCAAGATGTCCATCCCATGAGGAGTGGTTGAAAAAGTTGTGGTATTTCTATATAATGGAGTATTATTCAGCTATTAAAGATGATAAGTTTGAAGCATTTATACTGAAGTGGATGCCACTTGAACATATGCTCGTAAGTGAAATAAACCAGACACACATGTGTAAATATCATATAGTCTCCCTAGTATAACAAGTGAAAAGCAGCAATACAAAAGGAAACGTACAACAACAATTAAAGTCAATTGAGTCAGATAAGGCAAAGTGAATGGCATATGCTGCAGGATCCTAATCAGCTTTTCTTCTGGATGGTTAACAACCTAAGTTCACAAATCAGAGTTGGAGAAATAGAAGAGCCATAAGGCCAGCCAACATTTTGCTTCTAGCCTTTCAAGGTCAGTGAATACTCAGGGCATAGGAGAACCTGTACTGCAACAAGATTTGTTATTTTTTGATTTTTGGATAATGGACATTCTTCACAGGGTAAATGGAATCTCATTGTTTTAATTTATATGTATTGAATGACCAATGATACTGAAAAGTTTCTCATAATTAATTTACCATATCAGATAAAGATACTTCTTTTCTGAGAAGTGTCTATTTCAGATATCCATGCTTGAATTGGGTCTTAAATTTGGAGTCTCTGATTTTTTGTGTTCTTTATATATTCTACAAAGTAGTTATTTGTCTCAAGTACTGATTATATATATATTTATCCCCACATTTGTTAGTATCATCATTCTGTTGGTTTCCACTACTGTGAAAAAAAATTAATGAGATTCCATTTGTAGATTCCTTGTGATAATTCCTGTGTGATCAGAGTTTTGTTTATTAAGGTTTTACTTTGTGTATGTGTTCAAGAGTTCTACTGTTGAGGATGGTGGATCTCAATGAGTTAATTTTATCCTGGACAAAGCAGCTCCAGTTCAACCTCCAACCTATCTTATAAATAGATGACACTTAGACTGCTTCACTCCTTTACCATCCTTGTTAAGATACTGTAAATATAAAAGATATGCAAGAGGGCAGGTAAATAAAACTAATTGCAAAAATTGTTATACCCTATGTATCATAATTTCCATGACTGATCCCTAACCTATCATAGTAAAAGCCTATTGTAGTTGCCCTAGAATACCAAGTTATTTAAGCCAAGACAAAGGAAGAATCATGCTGACATTTCCTGACTTGCTGCTGTGGAGGGTGTTCCAAGGCTAGCCAAATTGGGTTAAACTTTGTTGCACATTCTTTTTTTCTGGAATTATCTTATACCACTTCACTACTTACTATATCTTCCAGCAGGTTTAGTTTTTAGTTTAGTGTATGGTGAATGACATGGGTCTAGTTTTAATATTTGGCCTGTAGCAAGTCAGGTTTTACAGCAACCATTTATTTAAAAGACCATCTTTTGTTCAGTATGCGTGTTTGTCCTCTTTGTGAAAAATGAGATAATGAATTTTGGGTTGTTTCTATGTCCATTGATCCTCATGTCTGCTTTTGTTAATTTGTTTAACTGTTTTGTTGTTTCCATTATCATTATTTTTCATTATGATAGTATTTGTAGTGTAATTTCATGTTTTCATCATGAAAGTTCTACTGCTTTTATCACTATATCATTTGTAGTATAATTTCAAGTCCAGGTTGGTTATGATGCCCTCTAGCTTGCTGTTTCTGTTCAGAATTGCTTTTGTTACTCTAGGTCTCTTTTCATGCCAAATTAAATTTAGGACAGTTTTCTCTATTTCCATTTTTTTTCTTTTTTCTTTTTGTATAGGACCTCACGACGCAGTTCAAACTCAGAGTGATCCTCCTGTTTTCAGTCGCCCCAGTTATGGCATTATGGGCATGTGCCACTATGCCCAGACACCTTTGCTTGCTCTGCATGACTGGGGCAGGGCTGGAGCAGCATGTGGTGCCATAGGTTGAACCTTAGTCCCTGTTCTTGTGTAAGGAGGTGCTTAGTGAACTGAAATACTGCGCTGGCTTTCTATTGGTATTTTGATCAGAATTTCATTAAAGCTGTGTAACAGGTTTAGAAATATGGACATTTTCACTGTACTCATTCTGCTAAATATAAAGATTACTTTTTTACATTTTCTGAGTGTGATGACCTGCACCTGTAATCACAGCTCTTGGAAGGCTGTAACAGGTGGATCACAATAAGTCTAACCTAGTAGTGAGACCCTGAACACCTTGTAGTCCCTTCCCTAAAATACAAAAACAACAACAACAAAAAAGAATGTGAAAAAAAATTACATGGTTTTACACAAAAATTTAAAAAACAAACTACATACAACATGGTAGCAGAGATGCTTCCCCCCCCCCAGCCAGAGAGACCAGCCTTAGACAGCGGGGCTGACTCAGCCATCTTCCTCGATCCTGCCCAGGCCCCACGGCAGCCAGAGAGACTGGCCTGAGACAGTGGGGCGAGGGAGACTCCAGTGGCCTTCTGGATCCCGCCCCAAGCCCTCCCAGTGAGAAGGAATTTGCACAACTCACCAGACTTCCCAGATCGGCGTGTGGTGAGTCTGAGGGAGAGTCTTTGGCTTCTTCCTGAGCACGCTAACTGGATCCCTGCCCCAAGCCCTCCAAGCCAGTGACTGGCCTGAAACATCAGGGCCAACTCACCAGCAGCTCTCCGGATCCCTACCCTAGAGCCCGCTGAGTGAGTGGGAATTTCTCCGACTCCCTAGGCATCAAAGTTCTGTGAGTGGAGAGCTCCAGGCCCACCGCCCCTCAGAGACACTTTCCAGCGATTCTCTGTCCCACCCCCCAGCCCGAGACCCAGTGTAGGAAGGCCTGTCAGTGAGGACTCCAGGCCTGCTGCACCAGGGGGGACGTTTCCCAGCTTTCTGCACTTCTGGGCCATAGCCCCGGATCCAGCACAGGTTGGCTGACCCAGAACAGGCTACAGGGTGAATAAGAACATCCACTATCCTTTGGGAGCCCAAGGGACCCAACAAAGCCCAGGCACGCCCATCTAGAGAGTGACCTGCCTGAGACACAAGGGCTGACTCCCGTAAATTTCTGAATCCTCTCCTCAAAATCAGACAAGATAGTGGAATTGGCACTCCTCACTCTGAATCCCGTTTCGGTCGGTTCATGCTCACCTGACCAGGGACCCAACAGAGGGGAACCACACGAGCTACAACAAAAAGGAACTGAACACAATAGTTTGATCCAGGACAGGCATAACTGGATAATCTCAAGCTTAATAGACTGGTACCAGAATCTCATTACACACTAACGTTATAGCTGCACCAAAGCTCTACAACAAAGGTCAGAGGTGAGTGCTATATAAAATGAGAAGAACAAGGAGAAAAATGCAATCTCAGGCCTTGAGTCCACCGGTAACTGCAGAGGACACTAGCTCAACTGAAATGAATGAATTAACAGAAACAGAAGCAAAGGAACAACAGCCTAAAGGTGTAGAGGAAATCAGACAAGAATTAATTCCTCAAATAAAAAAAGAAATATCTGAATACATAGTATCTGAAATAAAGAATCAAATCCAGAAACATAGTGAGGGCACCAATGCTCACCAGAACAAGTGCAGAGAGCACTATTCTGGCTGAAATGTATGAATTGACAGCATCTGAATCAAAGAAACAACAGAAGAAAGGTCAAGAGGAACTCAAAGCAGAAATAATTTCTGAAATCAAAAAAGAATTCTTTGAAAAAAAAGAATTATTTGAAATCATAGCATCTGAAATATAGAAACAAGTCCAGAAGTATACATAGGGAACCCAACTTGGAAGAAACCTGCAGGAAAAGAATGACTACCTCTAAAGAAGACATGGCTAAAACAATTGAGATCAGAAATATGATGGATTCCTAGAATGAGCAATGTAGAAAAGAAATAGAAGACATGAAACAGAGTCAAAGAGCTATAGAAGAACTAAAAATATCAATCATGAGTTTAAAAATACTATCTGAGTAAAAGCGAAGACAGACTTTGAGATCTTGAAGATGCCAGAGCAGCTAGTGAAAAGGTGAGAGAGGATCTCTTCAAAACAATGAGAATGCAGGAAAAAATAATCCATCACCTGCAAGATGATGCCAGGATGAAAAACGTGAGAATAATTGGTATAAATGAGAATGAAGGAGTCAATACAAACGACATAAAAGGAATTTGGGGAGAAGTAATTGCAGAACTCTTCCTAAATATGAGGAAACAATCCAACATTCAGGTAACCAAAGTATACAGAACACCAAATAACTTCAACCCAAGTAAAAACATACCAAGACATATAATAGTCAAGATCCCAGAAATCCAACACAAAAATAATATACTGAAAGCTGCTAGAGAGAAAAAGCAGATCATATTCAAAGGAAAACCAATTTCCTGCACAAAAAAAAAAAAAAATTCCAGCCCAGACTATTTCACCCGGCAAAACTCTCTTTCAAATTTGATGGAGAAGTGAAATACTTCCATGACAAAGAACAACTAAAGAGTTTCATGATGACAAGACATCCCTTCATAGGCTGCTGAAAGATGTTCCAGAGATCGCAATGACCAGAACTCCATAAATGAGAATGGAAGGAACCCACTAAACAAGACAGACAATTAAACACAGGATACAAAGGAAAAAACAACATCACACAAATATCATGCCAAATATAACACATTTCAATTATAACCATCCATGTAAACTGACTCAATTCAACAATAAAGAGAACTAGACTGGCACAATGTATTAGGAAACAAAATCCAACTATATCCTGTATACTAGAAACACACTTAACTCAAAAGAACATTCATAGGATCAAAGTCAAAGGATGGAAAACAATACTACATGCCCCACCATCTCAGAAAGATGCGGGAGTACCAATTATGTTCTCAGACAGTCACAACTGCAAAACAAGAAGGATCAAATGAGAGACAAAGAAGGCCACTTTATATTGTTCAGGGGAAAATTCAAGAATAAGAGGTAACACTCATAAATATTTATGCACCAAACACAGGAGCACCCAACTATCTAAGGTAAATCTTGTTTTGTTTTGTTTTTTGTCTTTTTTGAGACAGGGTCTCACTTATGTAGTTCAGGCTGGCCTTAAGCTCACTTTGTAGCTCAGGCTGGTCTCGAACTCACAACAATCCTTCTACCTCAGCCTCCCGAGTGCTGGGATTACATGCCTGTGCCACCACGCCCGGCTTCTAAGGTAAATCTTAATGGATATGAAAAGTCCAGTATCTAAGAACACAGTCTTAACACAGGACTCCTTAACACCCCCTTATCTCAAATAGATAGATCAAGCAGACATAAAATTAGCAGAGGAAGTAGCAGAAATGAACCAGAGCTTGTAAGCAATGTACCTGGTGGACATATACAAAGTGTTCCACCCAACCACAGCTGAATATACATTTTCGTCAGCTGCACAAGGGTCATTTTCCAAAGTAGACCATATACTAGCCCAGAGGTCATGCCTAAGTATATGCAAGAAAACAGAAATTATCCCATGCATATTATCTGACCACAATGCAATGAAACTGGAAATAAATGAAAGAAAAAAAAAACTAGAAAAACCCACTAAATTCATGCAAATTAAACAACACCCTACTCAGCAATCAATGCATCACAGAAGAAATTAAGCAGGAAATTCAACAATATCTATAATTCAATGAAAAATCAACCAAAACTTACCGTAATTTATGGGATGCACTGTAAGCAGTTCTCAGATGGAAAATCATAGCTATGAACTAACACATTAGGAAAACAGAATGGGAACAAATAAGCACCCTAATGTTGCACCTCTGACAACTAGAAAAAGAAGAACAAATGAAACCAAGAGCGCAAAGATGGGAAGAAATCATAAAGATTAGAGCAGAAATTAATTCAATTGAGATGAAGAAAAGAGTTCAAAGAATCCACAAATGAAAAATTTGGTTCCTTGAAACAAGAAATAAAGTTGATAAGTCTCTAGCCTACCTCATCAAAAAGACAAAAGAAAAAATTCAAGTACATGCAATAAGGAATGAAAAGGGTGAAATCACGACAGACCCAGCAGAAATTCAGAAGATAATCAATAGTTACTTGGAGAATCTTTACGCTCACAGATTAGAAGACATAGAAGAAATGGACAGATTCCTAGACTCTACCTTAACTTGATAAAAGCCATCTAAGACAACCCAAAAGCTAGTATAATTCTAAATGGAGAAAAACTGAAATATTTTACTCTTAAATCAGCTTCAAGACAAGGATATCCTCTATCACCCCTACTATTCAATATAGTCTTGGAATCATTAGCAACAGCCATTAGAAAAGTGAGAGAAATAAAGGAAATAAGAATAATAAAGAAGTTAAATTATCACTATTTGCACATGACAGGATACTTCCCAAGCAAGACCCAAAAAATTCCACCAAGAAACTACTAGAACTGATACAGAAATTCAGTAGCATAGCAGGTTACAAAGTCAATACTCAAAAGTTAATAGCATTCCTCTACACAGAAAACAAACACACTGAGAGGGAATCTGTAAAAACATTACCTTTTACAATAGCACCGCAGAAAGTGAAGTATCTTGAAATTCACATAACCAACAAAGTCAAAGATCTGTTCACAGAAAATTACAACACCCTCAGAAAAGAAATTATAGAGAATTTCAGAAAATGGAACAATACTCCATGCTCCTGGATAGGAAGAACCAACATCGGGAAGATGGCCATACTCCAAAAATTGCTGTACAGATTTAATGCTATCCCTATCAACCTGCCACCAATATACCTCCCAAACCTAGAGAAATCATTCCTAAAATTTATTTGAACCACAAACGACCTAGAGTAGCAAAGAAAATATTGGCTAACAAAGACAAGGCTGGAGGCATCACAATTCCATCCATCTGAACATATGGATCATTAAGTAATCATATTTCTTTTTTCAAACCAAAGTGTGTAATAAGGTGCCTTGCTTAATATTCTGTCTACTGGTAGGATTTCTCTTCATCATTCTCTTACAAGGATGTACCTTAAACGGGCCTATAATGCTGTAGCTTTCCCTTTTTGGATGGTGTCCACACATTACACAGAATCACATGCAAACCAGGCTTGAAACTTTTCTCTATCAAATCGGCTTTGGAAATTTTCCACCAGGCTATAAGTACAAGGAGAGAGAAGGCAATATAATATAATGAGGACCATTGACATTCGTACTACTACAATTCCTGACTTGAAATTATACTGCAAAGCCACTGTGATAAAATCAACATGGTATTGGCAACGAAATAGACCTGAGGATCAATGGAATAGATTAGAAGATGAAGAAGCATCTATGAACACACCCAGTCACCCAGCCATCGGATATTCGACAAAGGGGTCAAACATTATGGAAGAAAGATAATCTCTTTAAAAAATGATGCTGGAAAACCTGGGTTTCTACATGCCGAAAACTAAAACTTGACGCAGCTCTATCACCATGCACTAAGTTAAAGTCAAAATGGATTAAAGATCTAAACATTAAAAGAGAAACACTCAATCTCCTGGAAGATAAAGTAGGAGGAACTCTTGAAGACATAGGGGTAGGTAAAGAGTTCGTGAACAAACATATATTTGCACAGGAAATACTTGAAAAAATCAACATCTAGGATCAACACTTCTTGAGGAGTCTCTGCACATCAAAAGAAATAGTCAACAACGTGAAAAGACAACCCACAAATTTTGAAAAAATCCTAACTAATAAGCAATCAGACAGAGGACTATTGTCTAGAATATATAAAGAACTAAAATATAACAGGGCACTCAAATTTAAAGACCCAATTCAGAAATGAGCATCTGAGATGAATACACACTTCTCAGAGAATAAAATGAAAGAAGTGAATGAAAAAATTCTCCACATCACTAGCCATTCATGAAATGAAAATAAAAACAACACCGAGATACCATCTCACTCCAGAAATAATGACCATTATAAGGAAATTTACCAATAACAAATGTTGGAGAAGTTGTTGGGAAAAAGGAACACTTCTCCACTGCTGCTGGGAATGTAGACTGGTACAACCATTGTGGAGATCAGTATGGAGACTCCTCAAAAGAGTAGGACTGGAAATCCCATTCAAGCTAGCTATCCCCCTATTGGGAATTTTCCCAGAGGAACTGAAAACATTATATCATAGTGATATATGTGTACATATGTTTATAGCAGCACCATTTTTGATAGCAAAATCTTGGAAACAACCAAGATGTCCATCACATGAATGGTTGAAAAATATATGGTATTTCTCTATAGTGGAGTATTACTCAGCTATTACGAATGATAAGTTTGAAGCATTTATATTGAAGTGGATGCCACTTGAACATATACTCATAAGTGACATAAACCAGACACACATGTACAAATACCATACAGTCCCCTTATATAAGATGTGAAAAGTAGAAATACAAATAGAAATGTACTACAACAATTGAGTCAGATAGTTAGGGCAAACTGAATGGCATATGCTGCAGGGCACTAATCAGATTTTCTTCTGAAGGGTTAACAACCTAAATGCACAGATCAAAATTGGAGAAATAGAAGAGCCGAAAGCCCAGCCAACATTTTGGCCTTAGCCTTTCAAGGTCCGCAAAGACACAGGGCATAAGAGAACCTGTACTGTAACATCATGAAACTCAGTTGAGGCCCAAATTTACTGAATAAGGAGATTATGGAGCCACAGAGGAAAGAGATTGATGTTCTATAGTGTGCCTGGGGAGAGTCACATGGAGAGAAAACTTTCTTTTGTCTCTCACAGAGAGCAAACTTGTCAAGCATTGGCCGTGACTCTTCCACATGGATGACACAGACAAAGGATCTACAGAATAAGGTACAGGATTACAAGAAAAACCCTGAAGGGACTTCACTGACCTCATAAGAAACATAAAGTACATGTGTTGGTATATAAGTCTTGCTCTATCTAGGTCTTAACCATCCAGCACAAAAGTATAAAAATGAGGTATACATTGTCGTGCCATAATAGTATGTTGAGCTGTAAATGGTTATGGTCGACAACTTCTTTAGATAACTCACTATTGTGGAATGCTGAACTGTGTTGGATTTTTTTGCCGAGTTCTGGCACCTAAATTGGTTTAATGACAGTGGAATGCCCATCTTTGACAACTCCGGACAAAAGAAGGTGTATAGAAAGTAAGAATCATGATGAGTGTGTGTATGGACAGTACAGTTGGGATAGCCATGCCCTGCTTCTACATAATTCTACAAGAGGCAAGATTTACATAATGGTGGTCGGACAGGATATTATGTCGGTACTATGGAGAACCACTAGGAAAATAACAAGGTAGAAAGTGTTAATTATTGAATCTGTGATATAATTGAAGTATAAAAATTAAGATAAGTAAATAGCTACACTCTCTTAATTTACTTATAAGAGACATGTGCTTTAAAAATGTCTGTAAGTATAATACCATGTATGCAACTTGTATGATACCAAAACATTATGAAAACAGTTTGCAATGTATTAATTTATTGAATCTATCTTGTTCAGGTGTCTTAAAACTTTCTGTTTGATATTTATACTTCAATAAA